>JAJJWX010002617.1:0-182838 GCA_023529315.1 Papaver bracteatum
CTTGGTATGGTGGGGCCAAGGGTTTGGCATGGACGCATGGTGCGGCTAACTTGGATAGGGCCAAGGCAAGGTGCGGTTTGGCTTGGCATGGGTTTGGCGTGACCAAGTGTTGGGCCGCTGTTTCCTGTTTTCTTGTGAATCTTGGACGGCTAGGATTTGCTCCTAGGTAAGATGGTGGATTTTTATTTAAGGATAAGATTGTAAAAGCCAGATAATTATGCGCTAACATCTTGTAAAAGATAGGGCCATTAATATGATGAATACTTCTTCACTTTAATGATTCACCTGTATCGGAGCATGTGGCAACAATCCCATTCCGTGAATAAAATACACGAAATTCATACAAGATTGAGCATGTAGCAACAATCCTATATACCCTGTGAATTTCCAGCATTATTAATTAATACGCAAACCAACCTTGTATTTCGTATCATTATCGCTAAAGATGACCCATTGAATGTTGCTCAAAGCAGCAACACGAATCTCCAATATAACGAAAGTATGTACGAAATACCCGTACAGGCTGCAACTCTCGAGTGTTATACTAGCCTGATTGAGCCACCTTTATGTGCATATAATAGCTCATTGAGCAACTGCACTGGACCGTATCGCTTGATGAGATCACGACCATCCAACTCCACCAGTATGATTGGATGGCCCAGATCGACTTCATAACCCCCGGAGAGAAGTGGAGTATCTTCTCCAACCAACGCGTGCCCCGCATGGTCGCCCTCGTGTTTAGTTTGAAACGTCCAAACTAAAGTAGAGGGATCTAAAACCGCAATTAGGGTTTATGGAACATTACATGTGTCGCAAACAGTCTCAACCATCCATCTTTAAGAGAATAGATGGAGGAGTAGATGTAGATTCAAAGGGCCCAGAGCAGTCAACATAATCATTGTGGGCCCACAAACATACCTGACGATCATCAGGACCAACCATGGTTGGTCATTCCAAATCGTGCACGTTTGAAAGAAGCATGAAGACGGCCTTGAAACCTAAAATTAGGGTTTTGAATCACGAGCGCCCATTTTCTCCAAATGAATGGAGGGTCCGAGATTAGATCAAAGCGCAGTCCGGCCACACCAACATGACGACCCGTCTATCCTCACCTGATCGGCCAAGACCGAATTTCTTTTTTCCTCGGTTCGCGCGCTTCAAAACATGCATGGTCGCTCCTTTCAAACTGTAAACTAATCTCAACCACCGATTTCACCAGATTTTAATCGAGTAGCTTGATCGGCGTTTTCAAGGGATGGTAAGCATAGTAAACACCAGCCTACCACCTACACGCTGGAGCAATCAAGGCCAAGACCAACAAGCTCCGGTCGTCTTTGGAACCGACCGGTTGGTACGTATGCTGCTTTTGCGCCACTAATTGTCATGATCATCTCGACCACTCAACTTCGCCGGACGAATTGAGGGCATGATCACGTTTCCGGGACGGTCAGGTATAGGCGCCTACACCGTCATGCCATCTACACATGTATGATCGGCCAGCCCAAAATAGTGTCCTGTTGGATTCTATCAAGGTAGAGTGGTGCTCGCGCACTTCCTTCGGAAACCCCACTCTACCAAGGTCGCAGATGAGCACCGTGATCATCTTATCCGTCCAACTTCACCAGCTTGGTTATATAGCCCTGGTCAGGAATTGATCAGTCAGTGCGGCGTCATGGTGATCACCACCTGTCAGTTTACCACCATGTGTCGGGTTAAGGGAGGACTTGCTTAAGTAACCTCCAAACCATCATGGCTGAAGTAGGGGTGACATGAAGTTATTACGCTCAAACAGCGATGCTTCATACATGCTAAATATATTCGATGCAGTACCTGCATAGTATACACACGATACTTCACAAGTATCAGCTTAAATAACATAGCATTACATGCTACTCCGTGGTCCCACTATCCTCACTACCACATCAATCATGTCTCAAACTGGGGGATATACATTATTAGTATTGGTCTGAGTAGTTTACAGCGTGCAATGCACGACGCCTCATCACAAGAATTGGTAGTGGTCGTAAAGTATATGGACGTTAGTGGATGATGGGAGAAGTGGGCAAGTCTGGTCGCAGGACACCAACACATCACCACTACTCCATCACTCCACTTTCTCCACTTCCCACGAGATACGAAGGTTAGGCTAAAAGATCGATAAATAGGTTCTCCACCATATTTTTCAACAAGAACAAAGCAAGGCAAGATAACAGAGGCAAGTGTTAGATACAATCGTGATTCAAACACCTAACCTATAGCTTACATCCCAAGCCAGTTCAGCTTTATGATACAAGTCATACATGGCTTCCACACTCACATTCTCAACACCTTTCTTCGCTTCCTCCCTAAGATCAACTCCACCTCTTCACCTTGTAGATCAGCCAAGTCGAACTACTCATTTCTTGTTTAGAATGGACTGCATTACCCTTGGATCCACAAGCACTCACCGCGCAGTGCATTTGTTTAAGGTTTAGATTCATTCCTTATCCACACACCATATCATTGTAGCTATATTCTGGTCTTACAAGAGGCAAGTGTTGATACAATCGTATTCAAACACCGGAACTGATAGCTTACATCCTGCGAGCCAGTTCATCTTTCTGATACAAGTCATACATAGCCAACACCTTCACAATCTCAATACCTTCTTCGCTTCCCTCCCTAAGATAAACCCCATCTCCTTCACTTTGTGACCGAAACAAGTCTGGAACGACCATTTCTTGGTTTAGGCCGGACTTGTACATATTGATTTCTCAAATCTACAAGCACTCACCGCGTAATGCATTTGTTTAAGGTTTAGATTCATTCATCATCCACACCCCAAATTACCAAAATCGGCAGGAATAGTTTTCACCCATAAATAATTGGCGACCACAGTGGGAGGTTGATCTCTCGGTTGCAAAAAATTGAATTCTCAATTTTTCGGTTTTCAACTCACGATGTATCCTCACCAAGAAACCACGGGTGATTCATATATCATGGGAAGTATATCTAGAATGCTAGAGGATGTCTTAGAAAATCAAGCTGGTATCGCTAGAAAACAGAGCAAAACATTCCTCCTTTTGAATGATATAACAACACAATTACAAGAAGGGTCGACAGACATCTACTCAGACAATGTGAGAAACGCTGGACCCTTAGCCAGGTGTCACACCTTTACCAATGGAGAAGCAAAAAGAGCATGTAATCGCATGAGACTCGGGAAAGATGAACAACATGGTCCATCCAACAATGAAGACTCGAGGCAACTTCACAGAGGAAAAGACTTGTATGGAGTACTACAACGTCTGCCGGATAAAGAAAGGGAGCCTGCAGCCTACGGAGTCCTGCTAGAAGATTTATATCTCAAGACTCTTGTTGAAGCCCGAAAGACTGTCCAATCCACATCGAACTTTTAACCAAGCGAATAAATTCTTGAGGAAGGAGAGATCAATCATGAAATACGTGAATACAGAGGATTGGAGCGTTCAATTCGATCACTCAGCTGTGAAATTATGACACCTTCCACATCCCTTTACCCAGGAAAGCGATCCGCATATATGATGACACTCGCAAATCTTCTAGCTTCATATCCGAAACGTGCTCCACATCAAATCCACGTAGAGACATCACAACACCCACTAATGCAGGAAAATCTAGACTCAAAGTACCTATACTTTCCCTTCCCAATGAAGAAGATTTTGGAGTTGCTGGAGGCATGGGTGCAAAACGGAGAGGTGAAGCTACCTCCGGTATGGCGTCCGCCCACTGATCAAGAAGTAATGGACCAGAGGTATTGTCATTTCCACCGGTTCCTTCACCACCCCACCAGTGAATGCAACGCTTTGAAGCGCATTGTTCAGGAGAAGCTTGGTTCAGAGGGATAACATTCCTTCTCTGATAGATCAATGCGGACGACTTCCTTGGAGGGCCTACTTCGGTTTTACACAAGTAATGTCTCGAAAGCAAGTAATTTATATCCAACAATCCTACAAGAAAGATAGTTTTAAAGTTCACTGGGGACTGGCATCCCGGGCATGGAAAAAAGAGGCTCAATAATTAAACACCATGTTTGTTTCCTTTTATACTTCCATTTTACGCGTGATGGATCTCATTAGCTGCAATAAACGGATAAAAAAAATGAGGAGAGATAAAGAGTGGCTATTTCGGTAGCGATTACACTGTAGATTGGATCTGAGCTGGGTTTTTTCATCACATTTCGGAAAATTGAACCAAATCATCATGGGAGAAACATCTTCAGTACTGGATACAGGTAACACCTTGAACAGATCATATGTTGATAGTGTAAAAACAAAACAAAATATAAAACCGACGTCTATGGATGTCAGTTCTCTGCCAAACCCATCTCTGGTAGATGGAGAACCATGTTTAACTATTCCGTCGGAATTTTATCAAGAGGGTTGTAAACCATTTGAAAACAGTTTCATTGCAAGATTAAACTTTACAGGTTTGAAATTTTTTGAAGTTAAGAATAGTCTGATCTCTCAATGGGAGCTAACCAATAACTCGGTAAGATTTATTTCTATGAGTAAAGGTTTTTTCGTTGTTATGTTACAAGATCATCAAACAAAAGAGAAAATTCGTAAAATTAAATGGTATGTGAATCAACATGAATTGAGATTAATGGATTGGTACCCAGGTTTCGATCCAGAACGCCAAAATTATTCCCATTAGGCAGTGTGGATTCATTTCCCAGGGCTTCATGCTGAATTGTGGACAGAAAAATCTTTATTATCGATTGCAAAATCTGCTGGTAGTCCGATATTAGTTGATCAGAGAACTATTAACCTGGAAATTGGAAATTATGCTTATGTGCTGGTTGATGTTGATTTTTCTAAACACATTCCGAAAAGGGTTAAACTAACTATAGGGGGTCGTACTTTCTGGCAAGATATCAAAATTCCAAGAAGATCAAAGTTTTGCTCAAACTGCGGCATAATTGGCCATTCTAATCAGGATTGTAGGAGGAAGCCAAAGAATGATGATCTAAGTAAAGATAACTTGGCTAAAGGAGGATCTAACCAGGGATGGAAAGCAGCGAAGACAAGAAAAAACAAAACAACAGTGAATGAAAATGTGGGTGATGCATAAAAGTCAGTAGATGAAGTGTCTGCGGAGGAGGATATGATTGATGCTGAAAAGTGTGGAAATGACTCAACAAACTGGTACTTCCACACAAGTGCCCATAAAATTGGTACCAACAGTTTGCTGGGCACTGGTGTAATATCTATATCGTCGGTAAGTGAAACACCTTCTTACGATGCGATCATTGACACATCTGTGGTTATATCTCCAAATAAATTCGATGTTTTAAGTAAGGAACTGAGTAGGTCAGGTGAGGTTAAAGAAGAATGCCATTCTGAAGATTCATCGAATGAGGATTTAACGCCTGAGATTGCTGCAGCAGGAGTTAAAGGCTTGAAGTGGGGGGAAGTTCAGGAAGATGAAGACAAAATGAAAAACACAAAAATACATAGTGGTTTTCCTAATACCAAAAAAAATCTTTCAGTTCAACCGGGAGATGAATCTAGTGAGTTGGGAATAAAAGTTACAAAGGGGAGAAGGAGGGGAATGCCAAATGCTCCACAGACCCCCAAAGCTAAAAATAATTTTTTTTTATAGTTTCCCAATGTGTGTGATCTATTGGAATATAAATGGGATTGCAAATGTGGAGGCGGTTTTGAAGTTGCGTCAGATGGTCGTTGATTTTAAGCATGTGATCATATGTGTTGTGGAGCCTAAAATTCGGTATTCGGATGCTGTTATTTCTAAGTTAAATTTGTTTGGTTTTTCAAATAAGGCGATTCATAATTCTCCTGTGAGTTCGGTAGGAAATCTGTGGATTCTTTGGAAGGATGATATTGAGGAACCGCAGGTAATCAACATGTATAAACAAGCTATTACAGTTAAAGTTGAGGGGGTCTTGATTTCTTTTGTGCATGTTAGTTATATTCAGGTTATTAGAAGGAGGTTGTGGGATCAACTTTCTGGGTTGGATTCGGGTATCCCTTGGCTAGCTCTAGGAGATTTTAACTGTGTTCTTCGAAATGATGAAAAGAAGGGTGGTAGAGTTCCTAACACTTCATGCATTAATGAGTTCAGTGACTGGATGGAGGACAATAATTTGTTTGAGGCTGATTCTTTGGGTACAAAATTTACTTGGAATAATGGGAAGTCTGGTGTGGGTAGAATTATTAGTAAACTGGATAGGGAGATTATCAATGAGCATTGGATAAATAAGTACTCGAATTAGCGGTGTAAAGCTCTTCCGAGGGAAGTTTATGACCATTCGAGTCTTATAGGTTACATGTGTTAGATTCTAGGCCTATGAGGGCTCCTTTCAGAATTCAAAGGATGTGGTTTCTACATCCTGATTTTTGGCGTTTTGTGGAAACTTCTTGGAATCAACCGGTGTATGGTAATGCGGATGTTATTTTTATGGTCAAGCTTAAGCGTCTCAAGACAGACATCAAGTTCTGGAATTTTTCGGTTTTTGGGAATGTTAATGTAAGACTTAAGCAAGAGCAACTGAAATTTGAAGTAGCGAGTAGAAATTCGGATGAAGATCCGCATAATGTTACGAAACTGAATGATATGAAGAATGCTTGGGTGGTTGTTCAAGAGGTTAGGATGCAAAACCATATTATGCTAAAAAAAAAATCTAGAAACAGGTGGTTATTAGAAGGTGCAAGTAAAACAGCTTATTTTCATAGAACTATTAATACTCGCAGAAGTTCAAATACAATTTCGGAGTTGGTTAATGAAGATGGGGAAACTATTTCATACCCGCAAGGTCTAACTGATCATGTGGTGGATCACTATGAAGCTAAGTTTAATGGGGTGGACCAGATGGTAGATGAAACTCTTTTTAATTATGATCATGAGGTGATTTCCTTGGAAGACAGAAGAATGTTAGATGCTATGCCAAATATGGAGGAACTTAAAGAAGCGGTCTTTGCTTTGGGGGCTGATAGTGCGCCAGGGCCGGATGGTTTTTCAGGGTGTTTTTATAGACACTGTTGGGACATTATTCACCAGGATTTATTCAAGGCTATTACTTCAAGATGGATTACTAAATCGATTCCTAATGGGGTTAATTATAGTCTCATTCTTTTGCTCCCAAAGGTAAGAGGTGCTGACTGTTTAAGAAATTTCAGACCAATTGGTCTAAGCAATTTTTACTTTAAAATTTTTACAAAAATTCTTGCAACAAGACTTGGAAAGGTCTTGGGAGAGTTGGTCTCAGAGGAGCAGGTAGCGTTTATGAAAGGTAGGAATATTCATGAAAACATCAGTTTGGCGTCGGAGATGGTGAATGAGTTACATATTAAGCGTAAAGATGGCAACTTGGGACTCAAGCTGGACATCTCTCAAGCCTTTGATACGGTGAGTTGGTCTTTTTTTTTGGAGGTTTTTATAAGATATGGTTTTTCAGAAGACTGGTGTACTTGGATACTCAACATTCTGAATTCTGCTCGTATTTCTATTCTTCTAAATGGTAGCCCGGAAGGTTTTTTCAAAATAACAAGGGGTTTGAGGCAGGGGGATCCCCTATCCCCTCTTATTTTTGTTTTGATTGAAGATGTTCTTAGTAGAAACATTAGTAAACTTTTTTAAAACAAAGACATAACTCATATGGTAAGAAGAAATGGAATTGCTCCAACTCATTTATTCTTCGCGGATGATATTATGATCTTTTGCAAGGGTAATATGAAGAGTGTGACAAATTTGGTTAATCTTCTTGAAGTTTATCAAGGTGCTTCTGGTCAGCGGGTGTGTAGGGAAAAGAGTAAAATTTACTATGGTAGAGGGTATTTAAGTAGGCGTCAAACCATTGCGGACTTCTTGAAGATGGGCATCACTTATTTCCTGGATCGTTATTTGGGGTTAAGGTTATGGCAGGAGCGGTGAAGTACAACCACATCAGTAATATTGTGGACAAGTTAAAAGATAAACTCTCGGTTCTGAAAGGTAAGACGCTGTCTTTTCAAGATAGGGTGGTTCTTATAAAATAGGTTTTTCTAGCTATTCTATTCACAACATGGCGGTGTATAGGTGGCCTGTAAAATTTATTCTTCAATGTGAACGAATTATTCATAACTTTCTTTGGTCGGGAGATTCGGATCTTACGAAAGCATTTGTGGTGAGTTATGACAAAATATGCAGTTCTGTGAAGGAAGGAGGCCTTGGTCTTTGTAGCCTAAAAACTATGAACAAGGCTATGCTTATGAAGCTTTGGTGGAATATTAAGAATTCAGGTAAAAAATGGGCTCGTTTCTTAGAGTCTAAGTTTACTTGCAGGGATGGCCGTATCAAGGTTGCTGGGGTTAAATCTTCTATCTTTCCTGGAATACGCTGGGTTCATAAGGATGTGGTTCGCAACACTAAATGCATAATTGTTGATGGGAGGAGCACTTCACTATTTTATGATGTTTGGTATGGTTTTTCTTCTTTATCTGATGCTTTAGGTCTTTCTGACATGAATAGAGAGGCTCGTGTTAGTGACATTATTCAATAGGGAGAGTGGTCTTTGCAAGGTATGCATTTTCAAGACTTGATAGCTGCTGGTGTTGTTTTGGAGAAGCTGCCAAGAATTCAAGGTGGAGTTGACAAGAATATTTGGATGCCGGATCTTAAGAGAAATTTCTCAGTCAAATCGGCAAGAGAATTGATGAGGATAAAATATCAAACTTTGGAGGAAGCTAACCTACTATGGAGAAGTGAGGTTCATCCGTCGCTAGCAGCTCAAAACTGGAAATTTTTCAGGGGGGCCTGTGCAACTTTAGACAAAGTTCGAAGCAGATTCAAGATTGCTCTGGCTTCTATGTGTTGTGTCTGTCAAAACGATGAGGAATCCCTTGATCATATTCTTTGGCATTACACAGCTGCGAAACAGGCCTGGAGTTGGATTTCAGGTATCTTTAATCTTACTCCTCAGTCTAATCTAATAGCTTCTAGTAAGGCTTCGAAAGGTTGTAGTCGTATGGTAAAATATCTTTGGCTAGTTTCTATATTGGTGTTGCGTTCTGAGTTGTGGTACCAGAGAAACAAGATGGTATATGAAAAGAAGAAACCTTGCTGGAGTTTCTTTAAGAAGAGAGTGTTTCATCTCATTCATGAGTACTCGGCAAGACTTAAAGGCTATATGTTCAACACGGTGGAAGACCTTCAAATTCTAAATTTCTTCAGATTAATTCACCGCCGGGTGAAGGTCATAGAGCCAATAGAGTGTTACTAGAGTCCTCCAGATCATAATGAACTTCTGCTGTGCTGTGACGGAGCCTCTAGGGGAAATCCAGGGGTAGAATGAGCAGGGGTTGTTGCAAGAAATGAATACTGTATGGTGCTAGGTGCGATGTGTATTGTCTTGGGAGTTATCTTGAATTACTTGGCGGAATTGTATGGTATTCTTTGTGGGCTGGAATGGGCTGTTCAGTGGGGTTTCAGAAATGTTTTGATTAGATCGGACTCTTCGAGTGTGATCATTGAAAACAGCATTCCGTGGTGCGCTCAACAAAAATGGTCAGATGTTAAATGTCTGTATGATTCTATTAGATTTGTGCATACTTTCCATGAAGCCAACTTTACAGCTGATAAGATGGCGAAAACAGGGTGTTTGCTGGAAGATGGAGTGTGCTTAAATTTCGTTGGTCGTCCTAATTTTTTAAATTCAATAGAATTAACAAATGTAACCTATGTTTGTTTTAAATAGTCTGTGAGAGTTCTGGGGGTTACTTTGGCCTCCTTTCTCATAAACTTTCTTGTTTCCTTTGGTTATCTTAATGAAATTTTTGGACTTATCAAAAAAAAATTCCATTTTACGCGACATTTGCAATTTCATATGATATGTGCAATCATTCATGACCAAGATGCAAATTCCATTAAGATAATCCCTTTTCAGAAAAGTCGATTCACAAAACTATCTCAAAATAAACCAATTCAATTACCTATTAATTCAAAACCGGAAGTCAAATTGTGAAAGGAAATCCTCACTATCACTCAAAAGGGAAAGCATCTAAAATAAAATACAAACATGTTGTGTGAATTCTTCAAGGAAAGTCCTTCAAAAACAACTTGTCTTTCTATGTAAGAGCGGCTTTCATTTTCTGAAGAACGGCATGTTCCAGCTTCAACTCATTAGACAGCCTTTCAATCTTCTTTTCCTGGTGAGTAACACAGTCCGCAGAAGGGACTTCATCTTGTAATTTCTGGAGATCCTAAATCTCGAAGAACCCTTTGAAGAACCAAGGAGCATTGAAGCCATATTGTATAAACACATATCGATGGAACTTCCATTCTTCAATCATCTCCTCATAAACTGTCCGACCAGTCATGATGCTCATCCCATGGATAGAAAATAAAGATTCCTGGCCGCGATTGACCAGTGCAAGGCGACTTTTGAGCTTATTAGTAGTAGCAATGTGGTCGTACTTCTCCCATATCGCCTTGTACAACCCTTAGAACTGAGCTGGCACGCTAAATCCTCCAATCAACACATGACCTGGATGAGGAGTAGTGGAAGGAGGATCAAACAAAGCCCCAGGCTTCATTACCAATACCTCACCAATTACAGGAGCCTTGTTAGTTGCAGGAGGCATTTTAGAAGAAGTCACCACATCTTGATTGATCGAAACCTGTTCAGAACGTGCTTCAAGGGGAGTCGTCTCAACAATAGCATATGTTGCCTCTCCTACATTTCTCCTGATGTCTACTTCGCTCTGGGTACTAATTTCCATCACCACCTCATCGACAATATCACTTACAGAGGCGCCTTGTCCAGCCGAGCTTGCGTTATCTCTGTCATTGTCCAATGAAGGAGAGGTTTCGGTTTCACCAGACTTCTCAGCATGAGGATCAGTATCGCCAGACTTCTCAACACGAGGGCCAACGTTACCGTATTTTTCGTTCTGAATGCGCGTCAACCTTGTGAAAACATTCTCTTTCAGAATTCCCTAAATTCAAGCAAGAATCACTCTTAGAATAGATCAATCTGGAGAATTAAAGGAGTCGACAGAAAGAGATTTAAATACCTGCATATTGGAGGAATTGAGGATCACCGAATTGCTTGCTTGCCTTTTGGACCTCCCTCCTGCTTGGGGACTGGAATCATCAGCTCTGGTACGTTTACCTGGGAGTGCTTTCAAACGGAAATGTTTCTTCAAAACGTCAGAGGATGGTTCACCACGAGAATCCGCCACAATGTCTTCCGAGAACTCCTGGAAATCCAACAGTTGTTTCCTCCAAAATTCCTTATACTTATCAGTTACCGCGGTTTTTCTCCCGATGGTCCAGAAGGGAAGGCTCTGCAGTGTCAAGAACACGTCGACATTAAATATACCTGGAAAAAGTTCTTTTGGAGCCTCCGATGGACGGATAAATGGAACGCCCTGATCAAATCCCATTTGACGAGCGGCTCTGTCGATTTTATAAGGAGTCACAGTAAATACTTCGTTGAATAGAGATGGAATATATCCTGGAATGCAGCTGTGCGGGTAAATAAGTTCACCAAATTTCATGGTCTTAACATCAGTACGCAATACAGCATCAGGACCGTCAGAGGCAATGGAAAAAGTCTTAGGCTGAACAATTGAAGAGTGGATTGGTCCCCATGGACGAAAATCTATGGAAGACACATTGTCAAAGATATCCACGAGTTTCACATCGGCTCTGGATGCCTCCTCTGCCAGCGGAGTATTCTTGAACCAACATACAAACTGTTGAGCGAAGTTGCAGGAACAGGAGCATAACTTTTAAAATGTTCCAACAAGAATGCCTGGAGAAAAGCGAAGTGGACGTACGACTCCACCTTCTTGTAACCGTTGGAAACATGCATGTCCATTTCTAAGGCATCCAAATGAGAATACAGTGATCCAAGGAACATGGCACCAAGAGGAAGGACTTCGCCTTTAGCTAGCTTTATGGAAATCTTGACAAGGTTACCTTTTATGGTATTCTTTCCAGAACCATCGACAAATATATCTCTGGATAGCCATAAAGACAGAAATGCAATCACGATGAGTCTGCAAGAGACCATTCTAACACCCACCAGGTGTAAAAGAATCTCATATATTTTTTCTCCTCCTTGTCCAGATCATCGAATTCTGCCACCTTTCGGAGTATAACATCATGATCACGTTGTTCTGTGTCAGAAAGCTCGTAATAAAAACTTTCAGCAACAGTTTCATCAATGCATCTACGCTTTCCAGAGTAATAGTCATCTCTCCCCATCTAGATATGGCTGTATGAGTAGAAGGGTGCCAACAAGAAATGAAAGTAATCAAACCTGCGGTGTCTTTCTTAATTTCAAGAGTAGCAGATGCCATAACCGCATTGAGGATTTGCACTTTGGTCAAATTAGCTTTAATATCCTTATTATTCAACATGCACCTCATCCACCCTTCATAAGAGACCAATGGAGTATGACAAATCCTGAAGTTGATGGGAGAGGGTGGATATTCATTTCTTCGAAGACAGAACCTCATCACAAGTGCTGAAGAAGAAGATGGATCATCCTCCATATTTTCTAAACCGAAGAGCAGGACTATCTTGTGAGAAGGATGTTTCTTAGTGTTCGGAAAAGGTGAAGTAAACAACTCATCAGCAGTGCTTGGCATATCTTTGAAGATGTCAACACTTCCTGACCTGGCACCAGCAATGTCTCCAGAAGACATCTCTACATGAATTCTTTCCTTCATTTCACAACAAAGGACAGGAGTCAATACTCATTACTTGTATAAAAAACGCATGAGATATGAAATCACACACGACAAGACACAATTCACGTTGGAGTTCACAAATCTAGGAGTGGGTCCAAACGCCAGTATCAGCTTCAAGTCCGGTATTGGTTTCAAATCTGGTATTGATTTCAAGTATGGTTTCAAGTCCGGTATTGGTTTCAAGTCTGGTATTGGTTTCAAGTCTGGTTTCAAGTCCGGTATTGGTTTCAAGTCTGGTATTGCCCGAGTTTCAAGTCCGGTATTGGTTCAGGGCACAAGACTAGTACAAGGTCGACTTTCAATCAGGCATATGTGGGTGGGACCCACGTTCGAATCAAACGCATATTGTGGGGCCGCATTCATGTGCACGTATTATAACTATTTTTTTATATTCATGGGAATTGTGTTTACGAAATTCAAGCCGAATTCCTTTCCAAGCTACAACCTAAGAAGCTAGGTTTTGCATGCAACAACGGAAGAAGAAGCAAAAACGACATATTCATGGGCTCGCGGTACTAAACAATTCTAGCAAAAATGGGCAGTTTTACTATCAATCTTGATGGGAAAGCTAAGCATATGTAGCTATCAAAAGTTTTTCACCTAAGAAATTATGGTTTTTCCTAAAAAAAAAAAAAAAAACCCCGAAACTTACCTTGGACGGACGGACGACAACGGCGAGCTCCGGCGGCGATTGGCAGTGATCACGGGCGGGAGCTGCTAAACCAAACAAAAAAAAAATTGTGAGGAAAAGAAGAAGGGGTCAGTCCCTTATATAGACAAAATTTGGAAGAATCCTAATAAAATAAGGATCCCTCTTTTGATTGGATTCCTCTTTTGATTCAAATACCCAAAGAAGGAAACCGGTCCCACCAAAGGATTCCATACAAGCGCAACGGCATGGACAACTAGCGGTCGGTCAATACTCTTCCGAGTAAACTTCCTTTATCCTTTCTTTCTCACATATGTATGTCACCATCTCATGCCTACCCCACAATAGTGTAACCATTATGTGCTAGGCAGGGGACTTAATGTTGATGGTGGATTTTCATTTAACGGTAAAATTGTAAAACCTAAAAATTATGCGCTAACATCTTCTAAAAGATAAGGCCATTAATAAGTGATGGATACTCCTTCACTTTATTAATTCACCTAGAATGGAACATATGGCAACAATCCCATTATGTGAATAAAATACACGAAATTCATCTAGGTTGGAGCATGTAGCAACAATCCCATATACCCTGTGAATTTACAACATTATTAATTAATGCGCAACCAGCCTTGTATTTCCTGTACTCATTATCAGTGCGGCATGATGACTGAGTGTTGCTCTCAGCAGAGCAACACGAATCTCCAAGCATTATAATGAAACATGTACGAAATACCCGTACATGCTGCAACTCTCGGTGTGTTATGCTAGCCCGATTGAGCCACTCTTGGTGTGTTATACTAGTCCGATTGAGAATCCGGACTGACCGTATCAGTCTGGATATGATCATGACCATCCAACTCCACCAACATGATGGGATGGCCCAGATCGATTCCATAACCCCTAAGCAGGTATGGAATGTCCGTTGCCGAACAAATGCGGACCCCCGCATGGTCGTCCTCCCAAAAAGATTGTCCTAGCTTTCCAAAATGTCCAAACCATAGTAGTATGGACGGAGAACCCTAAATTAGGGTTTGCGGCACATTACATGTGTCACAAAACAGTCTCAACCATCCATCTTCGCATGTATATATGGAGGGTGCAGATGTAGATTCAAAGGCCACAGAGCATGTCAACATAATCACCATGGGACCACCTACATACCTGACCGATCGATCAGGACCAACTATAGTTGGTCATCCTAGTTCGTGCGCTCCAAACTAGGTACAACACACGGCCGGCAATACCCTGATTAGGGTTTATATCGCGATCATAAGCGTTTATTTTCTCCTGATCGGACGAATGGTCCAGGAATAGGCTAAGCAGGTCCGGTAAGTATCAACATGATCACTGCGGGCCCACCTATCTCTACACCCAATCGTCCAAGACCGAACTCTCTTTTTCTCCTCGGTTCACGCGCCTCCAACATGCATGGTCGCTCCTTCCAAATTGCAAACTAATCTCAACCGCTCGATTTCGCCGTACGAATTGAGTGGCTTAGATCATGTTTTCATGGGACAGTAAGGCATAGGTGTGAACACCAGCCTACCACCTACACGCTGGAGCAATCGGCCAAGACCTACCAAGACTGGTTATCTTGGAACGCGCGCCCGAAGTTGGTACGGTGTGCGGATTTTGCGGCACCAGTTTTTTGTCGCAAATTGATCTCGACCACTCAACTTTGCCGGATAAATTGAGTGGCCCACATCACACTTCCATGGGACAGTGAGGTATGAACATGTGTACCGGCATGCCGTCATCATACATGACCGACCGGCCATACCAAAACCATGTCCCAATCTTGGATTCGACCAAGCTGGAAAGTGGTGTTTGCGCACTTTTTCCTAAAACCCTAATTTCATCAACGGTCTCAGATGAGTGTCTCAAAGGTCATCTCGTCCATCCAACTTCACCGGCTTGGTTATACAACCCTGGTCAGGAGTTAATTGGTCAGTGCAGAGTCATGGTGATCACCATCCATCACTCTACCACACTATGTGGTCGGCCAAGGGAGGACTTGTTTGCGCAACCTCCAAACCATCACATGAAGTAGGCTGGACATGAGGTTATTTTGAGACTCTAAAACAGCAATGCTTCATACATGCTGAATATATTCGATGCAGTACCTGCATAGTATACACACGATACTTCACAAGTATCAATTTCCTAAACAACGTAGTATTACATGATACTTTCTGTGGGTCTCATGATCCACACGTTCAAGACATAAATCATGTCACAAACTTGGGGATACATACTTGGGTATTGGTCTGGCGGTTTATAACGTGCAGCGCACAATGCGCCATCACAAGAACGTGTCAGGAAGACATGGACGGTTAGTGATGATGGGAGAAGTGGGCAAGAATGGTCGTGTGACACCAACACACTACTCTACTACTCCATCACTCCACTTTCTCCACTTCCCACGAGATGCGAAGGTTAGGATAAAAGACTTGTATAAATAGGTTCTCCGCCCTATTTTTCACAACAACAGAACAAGAAGAGATAACAGAGGAAAGTGTTGATACAATCGTATTCAAACACCAGAACTGATAGCTTACATCATGTGAGCCAGTTCAGCTTTCTGATACAAGTCATACATAGCCAACACCTTCAAAATCTCAACACCTTCTTCGCTTCCCTCCCTAAGATCAACACCATCTCCTTCACTTTGTGACCGAAACAAGTCTGGAACGTCCATTTCTTGGTTTAGGCCGGACTTGCACAGATTGATCTCTCGAATCTACAAGCACTCACCGCGCAGTGAATTTGTTTAAGGTTTAGATTCATTCCTCATCCACACCCCAAATTACCAAAATCGACAGGAATAGTTTTCACCCATAAACAAGACAAAGGTATATTAGATACTAAGAAATTTTTATAACCGAAAATATTCTCAAGATAAGAAATAAGCACCAATATTCGGTTTTGTCTAATTCCAACCAAATCCAACTGTTATACTGAAATCTCTCATAGATGAAAATTCAATATTAATTGGTTTACAAGTATAATTTACTAATATATCTTCTAGAGATATGTTTTACTTGCTCGAAAATTAAACATATATATTCAAAAATCTCAATAAAAGATTATCAAACGTTTCGGTTCGGGATCTCACCCTGAGTATTAATGAATTTATTTGTACAATAAAAGGATAGAATTTTATCATCTTCAAATTACTTACTATGTCAACATCTTGAACTTTCCTATTTAGCTAACCCATATTCCGAAAATCACACAAACCCTAGAGACCAGAAATAGGATTTTGCTATGGGGATCAGTTCTGCTAGAGATTTCAAATAGAGATCGGTCCTTCTATAAATCCCAAATAGTTAGGGATCGGTCCTGCTATAGATTCCCATTAGATTTTAGTCCCGCTATATATATATCCTAGAATTGGACTACCAATCCCATTGATTCCTTTCAACTGCGAAACAAGTTTTGCAAGTTTACTTCGTTAAACTTATGTAAATAAACATAGTTAAAATCAATCTTAAGTTCATTACACAATCTAGTAACAAATTACAAAGATAGTGTATATGCCGTAATTACAAAGTTCAAAAGATAAGTGTTATACTTCATGATTTAATATACCAAACTTGTGATGCAACGTGTATATTCTTCTTTGACACTTTGATTATAATAAGATGATCAAGTCTATAAAACTAGAGTTTCATATAAATAACTTCGCATGTTTTGTTTTCAATATAAACGACTTGAAAGTAACATAAATACAAATGGAAACAAGTCGAGTCTTGTATTACAAACCTAGAGTACAAGGATGATGTGTTCATTGATATCGGTACATCTGCAGAATATCCATCTCTTCAGAGTAATACTTATATGTCTCAACATTTCTAGAATTTTTAATCTAACCTAATGCAGATGACTCTAGCAATCTAATAAAGCGACCTTGAGTTTTGGAACTAAAATATGACAACCAACCTTGACATACCAACGCTTGGAGGGTTCAACCGAGCAATTCTCTAACAGTCAGTCCCTGTTCCACCATTTTAGTTTGTCCTCCTTTTACCATTTCTAGGTTCATCCATTTATCATATTAGGTTTTACTTCCTAATGCCCCGACGAGGATAATTTTATTTAGGTCTAAATAACAATTAGTTTATATTGGTCTTGCTACCAATATTTTTCATTGATAAATCAATTTCTTTGTCTCAAAATATGTAATTGCTCTAACTAGTAATATTTTGTTATGCTAACTAACAATATTTTATTGGTCTGGCAATTATCAGTAATATTATAATTTATCTATCTTGCTGATCAAACCATTTTTGACATGGTAGATCGAGATTAAATATTCTACTATTATTGCTAACATTAGCATTTTGGATATTTACATGAATTCCTGTCAAATGCTTGACATATCCTCGTATTGGTCTATGCTTGATCCAACAATCTCATCAGACCTATGTATATGATCCAAACCGTCTAAGTATCGTTGCTCCCCAGGTCAGCTAACACTGTGATTTTCCACAACTATCAACATTAGCCATACTATCTATGCATATGATATCCAAAGCATATTACTATCACAATAGGCACTTTATGCTTTATTTCACCAACATAACGAGTCTCTACGAAGCATGCCAGAATCATTATGCTAGACTCTTCAATATGGTAAGACTAGCATCCAGGTCAATGAATGACCAAATAAATACACGAAATACACTTAACCATGCCCAAGACATCAGTAATATCACATGAAAGAGTATTCTTTAGGTTTTGGTCTGAATGCCTACAACACGTGCGATGCAGCAATACACCTACGATGAGAAAGTGAGTAAGTCATTCTGGAAATTTAAGGAATAAATAGAGTAGGGTTTTTCAAGTACCAAGTGTCCTTAATGAAGCGAAATTGGTTTCACCACGATTCCCACTTCCGTACTCTTCCACTTCTTTGCAACTGCCACCACTTACGAGAGATCAATGTTGCTAGAGCATTGCTCGGTCGAACTCGCATGCGTTGATATCTCAAGCATGTTTGTTAATGTTAGTGATCAAAACTATAAAGTCTTGATTTCTAGCCTACTATAGCTAAGGTCTCGGACTAGGATATAAAGTGTAGTTGAGCTCAAGAACTCCATGGCGATCATCATACAAGACGAAGGACTACTCAAGGAACCTTCATTGACTAAAAGGTATGTGGAGACTTGAACTTATCTATCACTCAAAATTCTATCTACTCTATCTCCTAACTTGAGATAAAATTCGTATTACTATATAGACTAAGATTATACACATGTGGTATTTCGAGCTGAGTATATCTCGCTTATCTATTTATTGAAATATGTGTTGGTAAAGCTTTCGATTTAGCCAAGTTCATCTTTTCCTAGTGACCAAAGTCATGTTATGTTTCAATTATTTTGGAAATCGCTCTGGCGAAAAATAGTTTGTGAATAAAAACTATATAATGCCCTCTAAGAATGTTTCAATGATTGAAATGAGAGTTTAGACAATATAACTATTGGAGGATATAAACATTGTTGTGGTAACACATATATGTATAAGTCCTTATTTCTTGAACCGAAGTTTGCGAACTTTGTTGATCAAGTAAAACCGAAACGTAAGCCGTCAACTCAGTCTGCGAACTAGTGTAGTTCTCGAAACCGAAAATTTATGCTGGAGTTGTAGCTCAGTTTCATTCCGCGAACTGACAGAAGTTCTCGACCCGAGAATTTCTGCTGGAGTTTGTACAGTCCAACCGGTTGACTTGAGTCCGCGAACCCAGTCCGCGAACTTGAGTAGGTTATGTCTAAAAACGATGTTTGTGAACTTATCTTAATAAACTAAGGAATTCTATTGCAAACCGTGGCTTTATAGTTCATGAATCGATTCGAGTGAATCACATCGTTTTTTCTTCAATTGTGTCTTGTGTGGTACATGGGATCTCATAGCAATTGAACAACTCTCTAACTAGTTCATTTGAGTCATTTGGACTAGTTATGGTGAAGAAGAATATGGTTGATATGAAAGTTATCATTTGGCTAACCATTTGGTTAACTAGTGTTGAACCAACTAATGTACAAGTTTGGGTATGGTTACACAAACCCAAAATCGTCTAATACATGTGTGTAAAACAAGCTATGTTTTCGATCTAACGGTTGATAAATATTAGCTTGTATCAAATCAGGTTCGCATCTAATGGTGAATATCGAATGCTTTGTTACCAAGATAACATTGATTGCTAACCCTGATTTGAAAGACTATATAAGGGAGAACTCTAGCAACTAGAAAACCTAATCCCCACACATTCTGTGTGATACTAGTTTTCTAATCTAGAGTTGATTCTCCTTTAACCTTTGGTTTTCTTCTTCTAAATCCAGGTTAACGACTTAAAGACTTCATTGGGATTGTAAATCCATACTGATACTACTTTTATCGTAGTTGTGTAATCTGATCTTGTTGTTTCTATCGTACAAGTACTATTGTAACACTTGGCTTGAGATTTCTATCTCCGATAGGCAACATATAAAAGTAATCACGAACATTTTCGTCTCATCGTTTGTGATTCCACAATATCTTTTTTCGCTGCGTCGATTAAGACTATTGTGAGGTGATTGATAAAACTGAGTTGTTCTTCGGGAATATAAGTCTGGTTTTATTGATTGGTTCCTGTTCACCTTGATTTATCAAAAGACTGAGCAAAACTCATAGGTTTATTCGTGGGGGACGGATTTATCTATCTTGTAGACTTTTCTGTGTGAGACAGATTTGTTTATTAAAGTATGCAACTTTGGGTCGTAGCAACTCTTGGTTATGGATGAGATCAGCTAAGGGAATCAAGTGCGCAGTATCCTGCTAGGATCATAGGCGTAGGAGCATAACTATACCTTGGATCAGTGTGAGATTGGTTGGGGTTCAACTACAGTCCAGACCGAAGTTAATTTGGAGTATGTTAGTATCTGTAGCATCTTAATACAATGTATGTTTAATCTGGACTAGGTCCCGGGGTTTTTCTGCATTTGCGGTTTCCTCGTTAACAAAATTCTGGTGTCTGTGTTATTTATTTTCCGCGTTATATTTTTATATAATTGAAATAATATAGGTTTTGCATTGTTCAATCAATTAGAATATCCGACCTTATTGGTTGTTGATTTAAATTGATTGACACTTAGATATTGGTCTTTGGTACCATCCAAGTTATCTCTCTTTGATTAAGACTCGCAAATTGTATTTACTTGAGTAAATCAAATTGAGAGATTGAGATAATAACTCCTTGAGATATTTTTTATTGATTGAGTCTAGTTTATTCTCTAGAAACTAACTCGAAGTTGTCCATAAAGATTGCTAATCGAAATATTGGGTGTGGTTGTTAGGCCCCCGCTTTTTCAATTGGTATCAGAGCAGGCAAACACGTTCAAGACCTTACAAGTCTGTGTTTGTAGCGATCTGATTTTATGGACAAGAGTAATATCTTTGATAACGCAACACCAGTTCAAAGTCACTCAGGTGAGACTCAAAGTCCTGAAACTTCTGAGAAAAACTCCATCGCATGTCCCTTGACTGAATTTGCATCTGACTGGGAAAAATCTCTTGATGAGAAATTGGATGACCATTCAAATGACAGTGATTCAGAAGAAGGACCAAGTATTGATGAGGAAGGATCTCAATATATCAAGTTGTTCGACCATGCGTTGAAATGAAAAAGGTCAACCACTTGCCTGAGTAAGTACATTGCTCCTCTTTGTCAAGAAAATAGAAAATTGAGAAAACTATTTAAAGGATATGATGGTGGGTATAAACTCCTAAAGTCTATCGTTAAGGATCGTGAAGAAGATGTTCACACGAAAAGGTTTGAATGTGACAATCTTCTCCGAAATATCTACGTGTTGAAATAAAGATTTACGGATGCTAAAGCAAGATATGTCTCTCAATATAAATGTTTTAATGACAAAGAACTCAGTCTTCTTACTAAAGAGAAGTCATTGGAAACTGACCTTGCAGCTTCTCTTGACAGAGTAAAATTACTAGAATAGAATATGAGAAGATTCAATACTAGCTCTACGAAATTAACTTCTATGATTGGAGCATGTAAAGAACATCATGATACACGTGGTCTGTCTATGAAGGGATAGACGCTCCAAAAACCAGTAAAATCAATTTCGTTAAAGCTGTTGATAACTATTCATGTGAAAAAAAGTTTTCTGTCTACAACATGCCTAAGGACGAAGGGACTCCTCCCAAATTTACCCACATGAAAACAGTTAAGAATAATTCCTTTAACTGCTATTACTGCGGAAATAAAGGACATTCTGAGCGAAAATGTCGTTTTCGTTTAAGAAATAAAAAACTTCACAACATTCTTGTATGGGTATCTAAGGAAGTGGTTAAACCTGTTTCTCATGTTGTTTGAATAAAAGGCACATTCAACAATTAAGAAAACTACCTTGACAAGTCATTTTTTGTATATCAAGGTAGAAGGAGGAACAACAAATGGGTAACTGACAACCCTGAGAGGAAAAGAAGGCATAGGAGAAAGAAAAAAAGATCAAGTTCTTTGTATTCTTCTGTACAAGGGTGTGAATCCAAGAATTTTGTCCCAGATTTCCTCCACATAAACAATCGAGTCTCAAAACTTAAGACAAGTATAAACAGACTCAGACAAGGTGTTTCCAAAACATGGAAAGCGGTTAACTCAGGTACTCCTAGTTCTCCCCCTAGTAAAAGTTCTTCAATTTTGATGAGTGATTTGTCTCTACATTCCTTTAAAGGAGAAAAAGGAGAAGTCAATAATTATGAGAAAAATGCTCATCCTAATACACCATGACTGCTTCTTGTAACATCATTCTTTTGGAATAAGAAGGATGCTCTGTTGTCTCAAGCAAGTGTCTTGAGAAATATGTTAAAGGTGTTTTTGATCTCGAAAATTAATTTGAGTCTCCTTGGTTGAAGACTTTTCTTAATGTTTTTAAGAAAAAATTACTAGTTGAACCGTCCCTCCTTTGTTTGCTTGTTTCTCCACGTTTTGGTCATCTATGACCGCTTGTGCACGTTCACAAGACCCTCACGGACATTTTGTTGCCTAGGGTTTTATATGAACCTCCTTATATATGTCATTAATTGACACTTTATCCTGTAAGGTCAAAAGGATTCTATTAAGTTTTTAAGCACAATGGAGAGAAACAACAAAGATATGAACAAGGAGGAGAAGACGATCGAGTTTCATGAAAACCCAGTTTTCATAATCTGTCATCAAGCTATTGATCATGTAAACAACCTACCAGTTCAGATGTCTTCACAATTGGTAGAAAATCTTCTTTGAGATTTTGAAGTCGTTCGTGAACAACTCGGAATAGCAACAAGGAATCTTGAGTTTCTAAAGAATGAACTGAAGAAAGCATCTGATGAACTTACTCTTGTTCGATCTTTAGTTGCAAACCGGATTTAGTTTACCTAGTAAATCTTCTATTTTTCTCTTTTGTTTAGAAGAATAACTAGTGTTTGGAATAACCATTATTGTGATTACACATAGCTATGTCCAAATTTTTCATCTTCTTGTTTTTTTAGTTTTATTGGTTTAAATTCTAAACTTGTTTGGAAGATGATGGTTGCAGTATTAATCTTTATGGTTTTATATATTGCAATATTTTGATGGGATATGTGTGTTTACGTCCGTGAACTTAATTGTCCCATATTTTGTCAAAAGTAGAGTCGTTCGTGAATTGGTATGCAAATATTGATAAAAGAATGAATAGACTTTTGGAAAAACACAAAAGTTAAGCCTATATTGTCAATTATTGATGTAAGATTGGTTAAAATATTTTGTGATTCAAGGATTATGTTTATTGTGTGTCATTGTGCAAATAGTGATGGAAACATATAATGAATCCTTGCTTATTCCACGGTATAGGTCGATTCTCCGATCCACAAATTTTGTGTAAATACTGTGTTGTTCCATGAAGTGTCTTATGTTGAGCACTAAAACAACAAAAGTTGATTGCTTTTGTGATTAGCTTAGTTGTTATTCCATAAGATACTTTATGTTGAACATATTGAAATAAATTAATCATCTTGAGTGGTTATTTAGTTATGACTCCGTACGTTTTTCTCATGTTGAGCATGATTGACTGGGTTGGTTATTTTTATGATTAACTTGGTCATCGCTCCATAGATTTTCTTATGTGAGTATAAACAATTAAATTGATTACTTTTGTGATTAGCTTAATTGTGTATTCTGGTTAGATTAATTATGATTTCTCTTATGAATAATCTAATTGAGTTATTATGTCTCCATAAGTTTACTTGTGTTGAGCATATTTAGTCAAATTAATCTTGGTTTGCTTTGGTTAATATGATTGAATATTTCTTGTTGGATTCCAAACTCATACTTGTATGTAATTTGTTGAGTCTAAAGAAATCCTTCATTTATTTTGAAATTAAGGTCGCTCTTGTTGTTCCCTTGGGAATGACATTTTATGGGGGAGGGTTCTTTTGAACTTGTGCTTAATTGCCAAATCTTTGTGGGGAGTGCGGCTGTGGAATATTAGAGGGGTTATATTGTATCTTTATAAACTCCTTGATGAATGCATTTAGCTTCGGCTTTATGATTTCATCTAAACAAGATGATATACATTAACCTTTGGTCATAAACCATCTCTTACGGAAATTTCATTAGGATCCCGTTCTTGTACCTTTGCCAATTTTATTGACAAAAAGGGGGACAATTAATATGTAGTTCATACTACAAATACATATGGTTTTCGGATCATTATGTAAGAGGGAGTGGTTTCCATGTGAGATGGAGTATTGACTAAGGGGGAGTGAAGTATCATCATAGTATTGTTGTTAAAGTTGTGATGCAATTGGACTTTGACATTGTGTAATAATACCATGCCACTGTATAACAATGATTGAGAACTCTTGTTTTCTCATTGTTATAGCTACGGATTTTCAACAACGATGATACTAAACTCACAACCTTTGGGATCATTGGACTACTTGGAAGTGATGAAGATTTCGAGTATTGTTGAAGATTAGACATGTGGAATAGGAGCTACAAAGTTTATTTATATATTTTTTGTATTC
Source organism: Papaver bracteatum (assembly GCA_023529315.1). NCBI lineage: Eukaryota > Viridiplantae > Streptophyta > Magnoliopsida > Ranunculales > Papaveraceae > Papaver > Papaver bracteatum. Next base: position 24,412 of record JAJJWX010002617.1, read on the forward strand.
CATATGTATTAATAGTTTTGCCACTAAAATTGACAAAGGGGGAGATTGTTAGAGTGTTGCTCGGTCGAACTCGCATGCGTCGCTATCTCAAGCATGTTTGTCAATGTTAGTGATCAAAACTATAAAGTCTTGATTTCTAGTCTACTATAGCTAAGGTCTCGGACTAGGATAAAAAGTGTAATTGAGCTCAAGAACTCCATGACGATCATCATACAAGACGAATGACTACTCAAGGAACCAGTGGATCTTCATCGACTAAAAGGTATGTGGAGACTTGAACTTATCTATCACTTAAAAGTCTATCTATTTTATCTCCTATCTTGAGATAGAAGTCATAAAACTATATAGACTAAGAATATATACATATGTCATTTCGAGCTGAGTATATCTCGCTTATCTATTTCTCGAAATATGTGTTGGTAAAGCTTTTGCCTTAGCCAAGTTCATCTTTACCTAGTGATGAAAGTCATGTTATGTTTCAAACATTTTGGAAATCGCTCTAACGAAAAATAGTTTGTGAATAAGAACTATATAACGCCCTATGAGAATGTTTCAATGATTGAAATGAGAGTTTAGAAAATATAACCATTGTAGGATATAAACATTGTTGTGGTAAGACATATATGTATAAGTACTTATTGCTTGAACCGAAGTTTGCGAACTTTCTGATCAACTGAAACCGGAACGTGAGCCGTCAACTCAGTCTGCGAACTGGTGTATTTCTCAAACCCGAGAATTTCTGCTGGAGTTGTAGATTAGTTTCAGTCCGAACTCAGTCCGCGAACTGACAAAAGTTCTCGACCCGAGAATTTATGCTGGAGTTTGTACACTCCAACAGGTTGACTTGAGTCCGCTAACTTGAGTAGGTTATGTCTAAAAATGATCTTTGTGAACTTATCTTAATAAACTAAGGAATGCTATTGCAAACCGTGGTTTTATAGTTCATGAATCGATTCGAGTGAATTACATCGTTTTTGCTTCAATTGTGTCTTGTGTGGTACATGGGATCTCATAGCAATTGAACAACTCTCTAACTAGTTCATTTGAGTCATTTGGACTAGTTATGGTGAAGAAGAATATGGTTGATATGAAAGTTATCATTTGGATAACAATTTGGTTAACTAGTGTTGAACTAACCAATGTACAAGTTTGGGTACGGTTACACAAACCCAAAATCGTCTAGTACATGTGTGTATTACAAGCTATGTTTTCGATCTAACGGTTGATAAATATTAACTTGTATCTAATCAGGTTTTTATCTAACGGTGAATATTGAGTGCTTTGTTACCAAGCTAACATTGATTGCAAACCCTGATTTGAATAACTATATAAGGGAGAACTCTAGCAACTGGGAAACCTAATCCCCACACATTCTGTGTGATACTAGTTTTCTTATCTAGAGTCGATTCTCCTTTAACCTTTGGTTATATTCTTCTAAAACCAGGTTAACGACTTAAAGACTTCATTGGGGTTTTGAAGCCAGACCGATACTACTTTTATCGTAGTTGTGTGATCTGATCTTGTTGTTTCTATCGTACGAGTACAATTGTAATAATTGGCTTGAGATTTCTATCTCCAATAGAAAAGATATAAAATTAATCACAAACATCTTCGTCTCATCGTTTGTGATTCCACAATATCTTTTTTCGCTGCGTCGATTAAGACTATTGTGAGGTGATTGATAAAACTGAGTTGTTCTTCGGGAATATAAGTCTGGTTTTATTAATTGGTTCCTTTTCACCTTGATTTATCAAAAGACGGAACAAAACTCATAGGTTTATTCATGGGAGACGAATTTATCTACCTTGTAGACTTTTCTGTGTGTGATAGATTTATTTATTAAAGTATTCGACTTTGGGTCGTATCAACTCTTGGTTGTGGGTGAGATTAGCTAAGGGAATCAAGTGCGCAGTATCCTGCTGGGATCAGAGGCGTAGGAGCATAACTGTACCTTGGATCAGTGTGAGATTGGTTGGGGTTCAACTACAGTCCAGACAGAAGTTAATTTGGAGTAGGCTAGTGTCTGTAGCGGCTTAATACAGTATATGTTTAATCTGGACTAGGTCCCGGGTTTTTTTTTGCATTTGCGGTTTCCTCGTTAACAAAATTCTGGTGTCTGTGTTATTTCTTTCCGCATTATATTTTTATGTAATGGAAATAATACAGGTTGTGCGTTGTTCAATCTATTAGAATATCCGACCTTATTGGTTGTTGATTTAAATTGATTGACACTTGGATATTGGTCTTTGGTACCATCCAAGTTATCTCTATTTGATTAAGACTTCCTGATTGTATTTGCTTGAGTAAATCAAATTGAGAGATTGAGATAATAACTCCTTGAGATATTTTCTATTGATTGAGTCTAGTTGATTCTCTAGAAACTAACTCGGAGTTGTCCATACAGACTGCTAATCGAAATATTGGGTTTGGTTGTTAGACTCCCGCTTTTTCAAATGTGTTAACTACCACTCTATATATAGTTTCTTCAACATATCGACATGATGTGAAATCTACATCCCCAAAACACCATACATAAGTTTTCTCTCGGTCTAACACATAAAAATCATCCTTGAAGAAGTTTAACACATCCACAATCGATTTCCATTGATCTCAGCACATTCTCAATTTCCCTTCCTAAAGATCGACCGTTTTCCTCTACTTGTGACGGAATCGAGGACGAAGTAACTATTTCTTGGTTTAAGTCGAAATCATACAGATTGATCTTTGGAACTCAAAGCTCTTGTACGGTCGTATACAATGCATTTATTTAAGGGTGTAGACAATTTGTTCTCTTTTGCATCTGCCTACTCCACCGTTTTACATTTGCAAAACATTTTCACCCACAAGCAGAATGATCTAGTCATATTTTGGCAAGGACTTAAGTATCGATAACACTCTCCTTCAAATTCTCATTTTCCTGAATATGACTAGAGATACATATCACAACTTGATTAATAAGCAACTTCATAGGCTTTCATGGAGACCTTCGTATTTCATTTGGGGATTAAAACTTTCCTTATGAGAGTTAATAACCTCAAGTTCAATGAAGTTATCCCACTTAGAGGATCTTTTTCATCTTTCTCACCACTTTATTCTATTTGACAAATCCTCCTCCGACAACCAATCCTCTGTAATCACTAGAAGGCAGTTTTGCTATTGGTAACTTAGCCTGGAAACCATCCTTGAAGGAATAACATCCTTATATTTTTTCGGCATGTTACTATTCTGTAGTACCTCTCTCAGCTCCTTACAAAGAATTTCCCAATAATAACAACTATCACCACTAGGCACACATAAAGCAAAGGGTATGCTTGCATCTTCTCTTTTTATCCTTGAAATCCATAAGAATTTTCCTCCCTCATTAACCCTAATCTCACACAAGAAATACGTCGCTTTCCATCTGTCTTGGGACATTTTCTGTTAGAACTTGAATTGCACCTAAGCTCCTCTAAAACCTCCACTAACCAACACGCCACATCAGAGGAATAATGTAGCCATGAGATAAAACCGTCTCTCTTCTTTCCTCCAACATCCGATGGGTTGGATGCGGATAATCTAATGGATTTCTTCTATAATTGATATTTAAAATATATAAGACAAATTAATAAAAGGAGGTAAGATCTCATTACCATAAATTCTAATATTGACTCAAATATATATAATGTTTCTATCATTTTCTGTATTCCCCCATCAAACAGTAGTAAAGAAACTTATCTCTTATCAAATCCTGGTAAAGAAACTCATTAATTTCATCTAGTAATATCATTTTTAGTTTTATTCCTTATATAATAATATAAAGAATTTTATATGCTAGGTATTTTCATCTATAGTGGGTTTGTATGTAGAATTTTAAAGATGGGATTCATGGGTCCAGGGGATTTGGTGGAATTATGTTTCTCTCGCTACATTTGGTTGCCCAAATCCCTGGAATTACGTTTCCGACGGGATTCACTTTTCCAGCAAATCCTCCATATGGAGTCCGACCCCTCCCCCCTAAGATTTGCTGGCAAACTTATCAGGGGATTTATGGACCCATTTTTTTTAGTCCAAATACCATATATATACAATTTTAAGCATCTTAGGGCAATGCCAAATAATACATGGACTTTAACACAAGAAATTTTTATGAATCCTAGGAATCTCAAGTGAGTTACCAAACATACGAAAGATTTACATGAATCCCAGAATTTGTAATCCTGCAAGATTACAAATTCAAGGAAATTGTGAATTCTGCGACCAAACCCACCATAAGCAATTAATATCAACATTATTGAACAAGATAAGCATACCGAAAAAGAATCACTATAAACTTAGCGTATGTAAATGTATAACAGATTTCCAACTTCACACCCACATCAAATACGGACCAGACACCCGCCCGCCCGCCCGCCAAAAAAAAAAAAAAACTGGTAGTTTCGATCCTAAATGCTCACCCCTGATAAAAACATAAAGAGACGGATAGTTATCCAAGTGCTATAGCTAGTATTGTGTGAATAATACTGTAATTTTCTCTCTTATCAAAAGCACACAATAAGATCTGTTTACTCTTTATTACACAAAGCCATATCTTAAAATTCCTTTATATTTTTGTGATAAACCTCAAGTTGAGGTTGTACTAGGTCTGTATCTATGTTTTTTTAAATGACATAGCTAGGGAATCACGCATCTCCCTAATCCACTTAAGGCGCGACTCTCCAATAAACTTCTTACTATACTTGTGCCGTTGTGCGTGTAGGTGTACATTTAGTTAGGAAAGTGGCTTGAGTTGCCAAGATCGAGAAGAATCTAGCACTCCCCTACCTATTTGTTAGCTGAATGCCATAGTCATATTTTTTTCTTTTTGAAGCATTCCAGAGTCATCTTTCTTATGGTTACTAGCTGGGACTGTGGATTTTTTCCTCTTTACCAGTCAAGTTACATGGAACAACGTAGATTCATGCAATACAATAAGTATGAGAAGAATACAAAGAAGATTTGATTCCAAAACCTATCTTTTATAATTGTTTAATATGAAAAATGCATAATAAGTTATGCACTGACGAATTGTTCTGGCACTTTTTCTTTACCCTCATCGCCGTTCACTAGAGCTAAATTTAGGTTAGTGAGCTTTATAGACATTGTAGACCACTTTTCTTTTGCATACTTCAAGTGTGTAACTACTAATTATAATGTGATTAGACTTCATCAAATGAGGTTCAACTTTTGTGCTTGTTGAGTGGTGAAAGCACAAATGTACCATGATTGGACAAAAAAAAAAGTACTCCCTCCCTCCCTCCCTCCCTCCGTCTTTTTTTTTTTTTAATAACATGGGGAGTTTATTTATCAAGTAGGATCAGGCAACAAAAAAAAACGCCACAAAATGAATCTATGGAGAGAAATCCATGTACTCTTCTAACAAGATTTTATCGTTCTTAACTCTCTTAGAAATACTATATGCAAAATATCAACTACGTTCTAACTTTTTTGGGTCAATTCTCGACGGCTAAAGTCAAAGGCGATTCTGAGGCGATTCTAGGTTTTCTCTTCGTCTCCCTTTCGCGTCTCCTCTGGTGAGATGCAACTTCCTTCTCAATCTTCATCTCCTCTGGTGGGTTCCTCCATACCATCAGAGGCTTCTCAGATAGGGGATTGTTCTACAGTTCCTGTTAATGGTCCTTTAATTTCTCCTGCTGCTTGGTCTTCTTTATTTGATAAGACGAAAGAATCGGTCATCTATGCTGATATGGAGTTCTACTCGTACCCAGTATTAGATGGAAAGAAGTCTATGTATATCCCGTATGAAGTTTTTGATGAAGACATTCGTCTCTGTGAAGATAAAGTTATTGGAGATTTTGTTGGTCGAAGATTGCCTTTTAATTGGGTGAAAAATGTTGTGACTAGGGCATGGAAACCTAAAGGTGAATTTCAAATGACAATTCATGGTGAGAGTATGTTCATTTTCGATTTTCAATCTACTGAAGATAGAGTTAGAGCTTTAGAAATTAGATCAATGTTCATCTCTAATAGACTATTCATTGTAAAGCCTTGGTCTAGAATGGTAGAACAGGAAATTACTGAGTTGAAATCTCTTCCTATATGGATGAATTTTAGAAATGTCCCTTTATTTATGTGGAATAAAAAGGGTCTGAGTATGATTGCAAGTTATTTAGGGAAGCCTCTTATGATGGATACTCATACTCAAAACAAAACTAGAATGAGCTATGCTAGGATTTGTGTGGAAGTAGATGTTACTTATGATTTCCCTGACTCTTTCACTTTCACTTTGGGTGGAAAGGATACTGTTGAAATAATGATGGATTATTCATGGAAACCTCCAAAATGTAATGAATGTGCTGTGTTTGGTCATGTTACTTCTAACTGTCCAAAGAATGTTAAAATAATGCCAAAATTAGTTCAAAAATGGGTTCCAAAGAAGACAGTTGCTAATATGGATGAAGATGGATGGATTCACAAATCAAGGAATGGAATTAAGCAAACTGAATTGAATTCTACTACAAGACATACTGTGAATCCAAACGTAGTAATGGAAATTGCACCTATGGACTCTACTACAGGTAATATAGTGGATCAAAATGTAGTAATGGAAGTTGCTCCTATGGACTCTGATATAGGTGCCACCAATGTCTTAAAGGAAGTTGTTTTAAGGAAAGATAGTAATGTGAATGAACGTATCTCTTCAAACCATTTCTTCATTCTGTATAAAGGTTTGGATACTTCTCAAGAGCATGTACCTGAAAAGAACAAGGAGAATTTCCAAACAAGTTTACAAGTTGTATCTCAGATGCCCAATGCAGCAGGATCTTCAATTACTGGTTCAAGAGCTCATTTCCAAAGGAGAGAATCACTTGCTCCACCAGTAATGAGCCTCTTTCCCAAGATTGCAGACCTAAAGAAGTCTGCTAGAGGTACTCTAACTCTCCCTAATAATTTTAAATGATGTCCAACATGGGATGTTAAAATATAAGAGGTCTCAATGATCCGCTTAAGCAGCTAGAAGTTAAAAAGTTAATTAGTCTAAATAATCTTTCCCTTTTAGGGATTGTTGAAACTCATGTGCAAGTTTCTAATAAAGATAGAATAAGAAATAATATCAATCCTTCTTGGAGTTTTATTGATAATAATATTACTTCCTGTTATGGTAGAATTTGGGTTGCTTGGAACCCTGGAATTATTCATGTCAATTTAATAAGTTCTTCTCCTCAAGCTATGTTTCTGGATATCTCTACTTCTAATTCAATTAGTTTTTTGGTAACTATTGTGTATGGTGAAAACTACTACTTAAACAGAAATCTCTTATGGGACTCTATTTCCTCTTTTGATTCTCAAAATAATAAACCTTGGGTCTTATTAGGGGATTTTAATTCTCTTCTGGTTCCTTCGGATAAAATAGGAGGTTCTACTATTATGCCCTATCATTATGAAGCCTTTTCCAGATGTGTTCAATTTTCTCAGCTTTTAGACCTTAGATTCTCATGCTATTTTTATACTTGGTCTAACTGTCAGTCTGATAATGGAGTGATAAGATCTAAATTAGACAGAATTATGGTGAATTTGGAATGCATTCAATAATTTCAACTTTACGTGGCTGAATTTCTGCTCCCTAGAATCTCAGATCATTCTCCTGGGATTGTTTCTATTTTTGAAAGGAGAATTTATGGTCCTCCACCTTTTCGCTTCTATAGCTTTTTATCTGAAGATGGTGATTTTTTGAATGTGGTTAAGTTTGGTTGGAATAGAACTGTCAGAGGAAACCCCATGATACAGCTGGTTAATAAGTTAAAGAATGTCAAGGCTAAAATTATTAAATGGAAGAAGCTGAAATTTAAACATATGTTTGACCAAGTTCTGTATGCAAAACAAAATATGGATACTGCTCAACTTCAACTCCAGTTATCTCCACTTGACCATGATTTAGCTAAAAGGGAAAGAGATTATGTAGCTGAATATATGAAACTTGCTAAGTATGAAGAATCTACTGCTAGGCAGCAATCTAGAGTTAAGTGGTTAAATTTATGAGATTATAATACCTTTTTTTTCCATAACTCTCTTAAAGAAAGAAGATCTAGAAATAACATTCTAACACTCTATTCTAGTGATAATGTTAAGTTAACTGAGGATAAAGATATTGCTAAAGAGTGTATTTCCTTTTACTCTGAGTTGTTTGGAAATAACTTGGTTGATGATGCCCTTAATGAAGATTTCTCTGGTCTTAAGTTTGACGCTTGTGTGCAACAAGATGATTTAGCAGACCTTATTAAACCAATTACTAGAGAGGAAGTTATTAAATCTTTGAATTCCATTGGCTCTAGCAAAGCTCTTGGGCCAGATGGGTTTTCTAGTCACTTTTTTAAAGAAAGCTGGGCAGTTGTAGGAGATGACTTTGTGGCTGCAGTTCAGAATTTCTTCTCTAATTCTAAGCTTTTAAAGGAAATTAACAGTACCTTCATTACTCTGATTTCCAAGAAGAAGGATCCTATTGTGACATCTGACTTTAGGCCTATATCCTGCTGTAATGTGATTTATAAATGTATTACCAAAATTTTATCTCTTAGAATGAAGAATATTTTGAATGGTTTGATTAGTCCAAATCAGTATGCCTTTATAGCTGGTAGGTCTATTCAAGACAATATCATGGTTGCTCATGAACTTTTAAGGAATTATCATAGACCTAAAGGTTCTCCTAGATGCACCATGAAAATCGATCTAAGAAAGGCTTATGATACTATCAAATGGGAGGCTATTTTGTTTGTTATGAAGCAGCTTGGTTTTCCTTAGGTTTTCATTAATTGGATTGCTTTGTGTATTACTTCATCTAATTTTTCAATTCTTATTAATGGTTCTCCATATGTTTTTTTGGAGCTAAAAGAGGCTTAAGACAAGGGTGCCCCATCTCCCCTTACTTATTTGTTATTTCAATGGAAATTTTGAGTCCCACTCTTCTTCATCAAGTTCAAATCCAGCAATTTGTCTTCCATCCCAGGTGCAAGTTAACTAACCTTACTCATCTTTGTTTTGCTGATGATGTTATGATCTTTTTCAAAGGAACTGTGAGTGCTGCTTCTAATCTTAAAACAACTTTAAAGGATTTTAGTAGTTACTCTGGTCTAGAGATGAATAACCAAAAAACTTCCTTATTTTCTTCCGATGTGGATGAAGATACCTTGCAACAAATTCTTCAAATTCTGGAATGTTCTCAAGGGGAGTTGCCTGTCAGATACATTGGTGTGCCTCTTCTTTCAACAAGATTAGCTTATAAAGATTGTTTGCCTTTGCTTGAAAGAGTGGATGACAGAATTTATTCCTGGAAATCAAAAAATCTTGCTTACCCTGGTAAATTACTTCTGATTAAAGATGTTCTGTGTGGTATGCTATTTTTTTGGTTTTCTTGTTTTGTGCTGCCTAAGAAAGTTATCAATGAGCTAAATTCTAAATTCAAAAGATTTCTCTGGACTGGTACTGAGTTGAAAAAGGGATATAATCCTCTGAGCTGGGACTTTGTTTGTAATTCTTTTGATGAAGGTGGTTTAGGAGTTAAAAACTTGGAGTACACAAATGCTGCTGCTAACTTAAGGCACATTTGGGAGTTGATTTCAGGGAAGGAAACCATATGGACTTCTTGGGTCAAAGCTAAACTTATTAAACATCATGATTTCTGGACCATGAATATACCTCAGGATATCTCTTGGTGTTGGAGAAGAATTTTATAGCATAGAGATTTGGCTAAGAACCATATTGAAGTTTTATTAGGGGATGGTACTCATACAAGCTTCCTGCATGATAATTGGCACTCAAAAGGCAGATTGGTGGATTGGGTTAATCCCAACATTCTTGAAACCATTGGAGCTACTGCAGATACAAAGGTTGCTGATTTCATTACCGATGATAGCTGGTCTTTCCCTACTTTTATGGAAGATGATGTTCAGGAGGCTGTGACTCAAATCTCCACTGCTGATTTCAATAGTTCTGAAAAAGATCAAATCTTTTGGAGATCCAGTATTACAGGTCAGTTTTCTATGAAATCCACTTATTTAGCTATTTCTGATCACTTATATTCTCCTGACTGGATGTCTCTAGTGTGGTTTAAGAAACACATTTCTAAACACTCTTTCATCTCTTGGCTTGCCTTACACAAAAGATTAAAAACTAGGAATAAATTAGTCAAGTGGGGACTTACTGCTGATGCTTCTTGTGTTCTATGTGGTTATACCGAGGAGTCTGAAACTCATATTTTCCATGCTTGTGTGTTCTCTGCTAGAATTTGTAAGGGGTTAATTCTTAAACTTGTTTTTGTTAAAGAGCTAGAAAATTCTTGGGATGATGAAATTAGATGCTGTAGGCAGCATTTTACAAGCAACAATTGTGTAACTACTGTTAAGAAATTGGTGTTGAATGGGTTTATTTATCATATATGGCGTGAGAGAAATAACAGGGTTTTCAGAGCTACTTCTAATTCCCAAGATCAAGTTAGTATGCTTATTGTGCAAGATGTTAGATTCAAAATGCTAGCAGCTACACTAGTGGAAAAAAGTCGTTTTAAGATAGTTGGAAAGTGTCGTATTAGTGATATATAAGACAATTTCCAGTTGCCGCTGAAAGTGTCGTAGATTCAGTGTCTTTTTATGGAACGACACTTTCAGGTTAACTCAGAATAACGATACTTTTTGGTTGTCGCTGGGTACGATAGCTGGATTGCGTCGTAGATTTAATTTATAATATAAAAAAATGGATATTCAGCTGAATTCCCAAGAAGATTCAGCTGAATTCCAGATTAGACCTGGATGACTGGAATGAAATAAACCTGTAATAAACTCAAATTACCCTGAAATAAGACTTGGATTTATAAATTCAAATAACCATTTAAATAAAAATCATTGTATTGGTTACACAATTCATAACTAAATACAGTTTACACTTAGGTTGAAAATCACAACAAAAAATAAATACTCAAGTCCTGGATTCATATAAGAAATATACCTAAATTCTAAGGTTCATAAAGACAACTTCAAATCAGCAAAACAAGATCATGTCGGATGATGAACTGAGCCAACAATTGCAGGACAGAACACCTAAAACAAACACCAGGACAATACATCTACAACAAACACTAACAGTGTTTACCCGAGGAGCCATCCAAAGTTACGTTATATTCTTTTCAGTCATCACTTCCGATTCAGCTTGCGCCCTTGCAACTTCAAAATCAATAACTTTCGGATCTGCACAATCCAGTAACTATAAGTATTTTCCCCAAACTAAAACAAGCACAAAAGTGTATAAATGTGATAGATAAATGGTAGCCCCTCAACAGAGCCAAGAGACGTACTTCTTCACACTAAGAAGACATTACTCCATGGTGACCAGAGAGGGTATATGATTGAACCGGGTGTTCAAATTTTCCACAAACTATCAAAGAGGGTACCTGAATCTTAACAATTTGGAAAATAAACAATTCTCGGTAGAGGAACTAAAAGTGATTGCAAGTAAACTAGCTAAATATATGGCCACATATACCCATTAAAATGGACACCAACTGTTTAAATACCATTTGACAATCTTGGGATATATATTTTTAAACTAAAAGGAACGGTATTGAAATGTGCCCCTCTTTCCTGATCAATTCATCATGATATTATAGAAATATAGTCCAAAACATACCTATAGGCTAAAAACAAGATCATTATAATACAAAGTGTGACGGACCGTAGATTTTTCCATCTAAGGGATTGAATCAACTCATTCAGCAAGGAAAAACCAAGGTGCTTCCCTCAAACCATAAAACCATAGAATGGGTAAATTACCCATGTTGATTTGTGCCTACCTTATCTTCTCTAGCAGAAACAAAGATAAAGTTTCTAACTTCGCAGTACTATAAAAAATACAGTGGAACAAAACTTCAAAGCAGACACATGGAATGGAGAACTTACATTTCAGACAGTTTGGAATTATTTGAGACGAGTATCCAATAGGGAGCCTTCTGGAGCGAGTCCTGCCATGACTGAAAATTAAATGATATAATCACACAATATAACAATGAATGTAGGATAGTTACCTTTACATCCCACTTCTAATATTGTTATCGTTCACCTAAAGCTTTCACTTCAGACTCCAAATGGCATCAGCCATACCTTTCTGTGAATACAAGGAAAACAGAACATTAGTAACAAACTATCAATGTTTTGTTGTAAGTTGATATTCAAAAATAAATAAGCTCAAAGCATACCTGTGTTGTGTTGTAAGGAGACATGAGACTCCCGAAATACTATCTATTGCAACTCCTGCAGTACCCTATAGAAATACATTACAAATGAAGGATCAAAGATATCACACCCCTATCCATCCATACACATTAGCTTCAAAACAATATTAATACTCGCATGTGCACGTTGCATCTTTCTAAACAGTTCAAACCAAATCATTAATGTCACACCCTAAAATTCGGATCATGGATTAACCCATATTCTAGAGATTACGGACGGGTATCGAAGCCTAAACATACTTATTGGCTAAAATTTTGTGCCTACAATTTGATAACCAGGCCTAATTTACATGTTTTAAAGAATTATTATCATCCTAACAGATGAAAGAAAAAAACACAGAACTTAACCAAATGAATAGGATGCCAAAATGTACACAGTAAAAATCTGGGCAGAAATGCCACAAAAATACGTCCCTAACAGCCTACATAGTCCAGGCTCTACAGACTTTTTTATAATTCCAAATTCAGAGTTTGAACCCAATTATAAAACTAGACAGACCCAGCTTTCAAATGCACCTGAAAAATCTAAATTCCGAGTTTAAATGGTCTGTCAAACAGGTGTGCTAAGATGTGACAGAACTGCGAACCTGCAGTTTCCAGATATGACATACTGGACGGTGGAGGCCATAAATCCCAAACGAAAAGCCGAAAAACTAAGCCCTTTGAACCCATTAGAGACAAGACACAAAGAAACATTTTTTGTTCAGAAAGTGTCGCATAAATCCCTAACCATTGCTGCCAGTTTTGCAGACAACAGACCACAGTTGCAGTTGTCAGAAAATATTGTTTTCAACTATAATTCTCAAGCTACTTATAAAACACATTTATTAAAAATGGAAATCCTTTCAAATGTAGGTAGATAGACTCTTCAGGGAATAAATTTATGTTTGAATTACAGGAACAAAATGAGAGACAATAAGTAGGTTTAGGCTTTGATACCCGTCCATAATCTCTAGAATTTCGGTTAATCCATTATCTCAATTTTAGGGTGTTACAATTAAGGTATTCATAGAAAACGAACAAATAGAGAGATAACATTAAGACTTAAGTGCAGTTCACATGAAAAGCCAAGGGAAAGTAGATAAACATTTATGGTCACAAAGCTAGGATTGTCAAAAATAGACATGCAACGAAGCAACCAATAAAAAAGCCCCCTTGGTGTATCAAAACAAAGAACCATATATTCGGCTGGTAGATCATATTGATATGAACAGAAATAGTGTTGTCAATTTAACTAGAAAATGATATGCACTGTTAAAGAATAAATTTTAGTTTGAAGAACGAATAAAACTTCATATTTAGTTGGCAATTTCATGGTGATGGATACACGCAACAGCACACACATTCATCAATAAAATGCTAAAGAAATCTTATTAAATCTGAATGCGGTTTTATAACAATAAATAGCAAGGTAAAAAAATTCACCAACAAGCTTTTTCCATGAACCAACTACAAAGAATAAAACAGATTCAAGATGAGCAGGTAACTCTGAAGACATTTTATATCATAGTTTAAAGGAATCCATTCAAAGAGTGTAAAAGATTAGAGCATGAGAGACAAACTCATTAAAATCACATTAGGGAATAAAAGAAAACTTGTAATTGTTGACTAATACCTTTGCAATCTCTGTTGTAGGTGTAGATGCGCTTCTTCCTGCTTCTCTATTTTGGGTTATTATATACATCCCAAATATTAGGATACTGCTACTTTAACAGCAGATGACAATCTTTCTACTAAATGGTTCATGAGCCGCTGGAGTATTGATTATTTATTTTTTTTGCCTGAGACCATCTCCTGTTATACCCTAAAGAGAATGAAATTATGATTAACACTCATGGTTCCATGTCTGACTCTGTTGGAGGCTTTGGAGATATTCTTAGGGATAACACTGCTGAGGTTATTGATGCTGCTTGTAGTAATGGTCCAGCAATCTCAGTTCTTGCTCATGAGTTACAAGGTGTGGATTTTGGTTTTAAAATGGCCATTAAGAAGAACCATTTTCGTGTCCACTTGGCTATTGACTCCATGGAAGCTTATAACTTGCTTACCAACCCAGATGCTATTCCTCTTTGGAATGTTTTACAGATTTGGAGAAGAATTAAGAAACTGCGAGAAAGATTTGAGGTTTGCAGAATTTCTCACTGCTATAGAAAAACTAATAAAGCTGCTGATTGGCTAGCTGGAGTATAACCTGGGGGCATATGGGTTGAATTCAGACATGATGCTTTCTCCCCTGACTTTAGAGAAATTCTTGCTGCTGATAAGGCACAACCGATTTTTCACAGGAGGCATAGTAGAAGATCTTAGTTTGTTGTTTTTGTTTCTTTCCCTTTTGTTTTGTTTTTTGGGCTTTTAGCCCGCGGATTGTATCAAAAAAAATACTATATGCAATGTCTAACTCTCTTAGAATGTATTTAAATATTATGGGGACCCTAAGAAATGTCATGACTAACCCTATTAAATGCAATTTTATTACTAAAATTAAATCTAATATATAGTTGTTGCATAGGTAAAAGGTTTATTAAGATTTTTTTAGTTGTTTATAAATATTTTTATTTAAAAAGAGAATGGCGATTAATATAAAAGATATTGAATACATTTTTTTCCTTATACATGGTGATAATATTTAAGATTTTGGATTGAGTTTATATTATAAATGATTTTATAATTATAAAAAATAAAAGGTATATTTGATAGTTTAAGGGGAAAATATGGTGACTACTTAAATGGGACACCTTCTTATAGATTTCCTAGCAGAATCAAGCAATTATGGATGAAGTGAAAAGAGAATTTAATCATTGCCAAAACTTTTTGGTTTTTTTTTTTTACATTCCTAGATTAGCTAACAATGTGGCAGACACTCTTGCAAAAGAGGCAAAAACCTTTTTTAATTTTGTTGATTGGAACAATACTCCACCTAATTGTATTTTGCAAAGTTTAGAAGTAGATAAATCTAATGCAAGGGATGAAAATCCTAATCGAGCATTAGAAGGCTCTACTATCATTGATGTAACCCTAAGTTAGTCTGTTGAATGAATTTGAACTTACAAAAAAACAAAGGGGGAAATATGTCTATAAATAGTGTGGACAGATAAAACAAGACAGACCAAAAATAGAATATAGGACAGATAAAAAAAAACAGAGGGAGTACTAGAAGACTACTAGAATATTAATCATCTGCACTAAGAGATAGGCACATCCAACCTTTTCCCTCCGTCCCAAAATAGATGACTTACTTAGTTTTAGATTTTGTCAAATGACATATATCACCAAATAATGGGATATTTATAAAATTATAATTTTATTGATTATTGTTAGAATTTGATAGTCATGATTATGCTCGTTAAACATGTGTTTTAAAAGAACGCGCAATTGGGGGATATATGATAATATGACAAAATAAGGATTTAAATAGTAAATCAGAGTTACCCCCTATCCATATATTTTAACTAATTCCTAATCTACCGCTCACTAATCATATTTAGTAAATAATTATAATTAGCTAAGTTAATAGATTAGTTTGATAATAATTAGTATAAATCATAATCACTTCACTTGGGTGAGAGTAGAAGGAAATTTTTCGAGGTAATAAGAATTTGGTCAAAATGAGTACTCCCAACATACAAAATCCCAACAAAATCAATGCTAACAAATGTTACAAAATGTACAGAAAATTGGTACTCCCAACTTACAGTGCCGGCACTGTAAGTTATTTATCGAGCACGACGACACCATTTTTCGGCATAGTCTTCATCACTTCCGGCATGGTATTCATCACTTTCGGCATGGTGTTTATCACTAATACAATACCGGCGATATAAAAAAAAATCGTTTTCGAAGTGAGGAGCCGGCAGCGAAGGAGAACAGAATTTGAAAGAGAGTGAGGAATATTTAGGTTTGATTTATATTTTATTTGTTTTAAAGGGTATTTTAGGATTTCCGCACCTAAAAACACCCCTTAGCAGAAACTATTGGATGGGGATATTAATTTATATCTCCCAATTACTTTATATATCCACAAATTGCGCGTTCTTTTAAAATACTTTTCAATGATATAAAATTTATGAATATCCGTTGTATAGTTTGAAAGATAAATCATTTCTAAATTTTAATAATAATCCATAAAAATATAATTATAAGAAATAATTAAAAATACTCATCTATCCTCATTGCTTTAAGAATTGTGTAAACTTAAACTAGGTCATTTATTTTGGGACGAAGAGAGTATTTTTTATCTTTTTTCCAGAAGACCGATCTATTTTGCAAAGGAGATGGATATGGAATCAGAGTTTTCTATGTAGTCCTGTAGCGAGCAGAAAAAAGAAAACAATACTCTCAAATTAGGTTGCTCTCTTTTTCTTTTACTTAAATTTTCATAAACAACTCTCAAAATTTTTTTGTACAAAAACTTTATTCAGTACACGGGTTACCAAATTTCACGTAAATATATTATTCAATATTATCATTTTCATCAATAGTAAATGATGCATTTCCTGATTTTAATATGTGCATCATTCTTCATCTTTACAAGCCAAATTTGAAGTGATACTAATATATCATCTCGTCTACTCAAATTCTTTAGTTTTTTCTACTCTACCATCATTTGTAGTGATTTTTTGCTTTAACAATAACCCGTCATTCCTTTCAAATTGCCTCTGCTTCATTTTCTTTCTCCTGACAAGTCTAGTGTACAAACTATAACTCGTCCCGAGTAAGACCATAATCAATATGCTTACTCCAATACCTGTACATCAGGTCAAACAATGAGTTAAGTACCTTGCAGTAAATCTTTTAATTTCTACCAACTAGGGATAGAATTCACTTGATAAAGAATAGCGTTATATACCTGCCGATACAAGAAGAATGATGAAATGGTTCCGTTTGTCAGGCGTACATCCCAATCTTCCTTCACTCATGGTTTCGGGTTTTCTACCAGCTGGACAGATACAGTAATAGGCCCCTGGCGTATTAAAGCAAGTTGCATCTTTGCAGTTGTAAGATTTTTTGCATTCATCAATATCTGAAAAATGAAAAGATATCACTCATATTGAAATGCAAAATCAACAAAAATTATTAGATGATTGGTGTATGTGTATATCCTATATGTACCTTTACATCCAAGATAAGGATTTCCTTCATAGCCTTTTTGACAATGACAGCTGTAACCTCGACCATTTTGAGAGTCGAGGCAAATAGTATTTGCGCCACAAGTATATGAGCTGCTGTTCTGCTTAGCTTCTTCGCATGAAGGGAAGTCCCTTATCGCCCAGTCCAAGATCACAGGTACCCAGAAGTCGTCCCTAGACGTTCTTGAATTATGAACCCCAGAATAGTTGTGGTCGACCAAAAAAGCACGGATACATGGATTCTTAATATGATCATTGCCAGGGTTGAGCTGTACTGTTTGTATGTAGTATTGCTGTAGTCCTTTAGGAATTGCAGTGTTGCAGTCTTGAGACCCATTGACATTCTCACACAGGGATGCACACCCACTATGTGTTGTTTCGTCAGTAACTGGAACGATTGGGCTGATGTCACCGTAAACGTTGCAACCTAAGACTGTTAACTTATTTCGAGTATAGGAAACAGTGAAGGGTGTTCCTTGAAGAAAGGGCCCTGACGACCAAGTATGATTAATACGATTACTGTCACAAATGATTGGCGCAGGCATAATGATACGAGCATAATCTAGCGTGAGATGCACGACAACGTACTGACCATCCCCTGTATGCAGTGAAGCAACAGAAGGAATGTGAGAATCATTACACGTGATCTTAAAACTGGGATCGCGGTAACAATTGATAGTATCCATTCCGAAGGGGTATGGTATCAATACATTCCCACACTTACTATTACAACCTCGTTTAGATATCTTATATTTGTCGATATTAGGTTCCACAACGAACGGAAGACTAATAGATAGGTCTGGAGGACCGGATGCATTACTATTAGAACTTACCCATTTTGCTGGTGTCGATGCTGCCTGTACAGATCTTTTAACTTGTTCTTCTAATGCACAGAACGGCACCACTAGCAGTATATACAAAAAGACCCGCGGCCTGATGACAGGTAATAATGAAGGCATTTTTGCATATATTTTTTTCTGATCAAAACTTATGTTATGAGAGTGTTATCTACTTAGAGAACACAAAAATAGGAAGAAGGATAAAATCAACTTATTGAGTGTCCATTGACAACCACATGTTTTAGACTGACGAAATACCTTAAGTCAAGCTTAACTGAAATAGATTTGAGAAAAGATAATGGCCACAGCCACAACTGGTTGAAGTTTCCACGAGATAAACCAGTTTATAATCTATGCCAGAGAGATAATTTCTTGAAATACCACTAATTCAATGAAAAGACTTGACAGATTAAGACTCTGCAACTAAGCTACAAATACAAAACTTAATGAAAAGACTTGCCATTTGTTTTGATACTTTTGGACTCCAATGGATATGGAATACATGAGAAAGCAAATGCGAAGGGCATGAACAATGGACATGGAATACAAATAATTAAATGGGAAGACCTTAAGACAATTCATTAACTGACAAAATATACTTTGGTCAGTTAGTGGGTTAAAACAGAAAAAATTGGCTGTATTTAGAGAGGCTAATGTTTCTAAATTATTTGATCTCTTAATTATAATCCACATATAAGTCATATATATAATAGGCCCACAACTGAATTCAAAGATAAGCTCAGCTGCAGCGTGATGGGTACTAGTACATGACTGGACATTTCTTTCACAATGAAACAGATTTAAGCAGAGATGCTAGCCGCAGCCAAAAATGCTGATTACCAATTAGGATTCTATGCTACAGGGAAAACTTTGTGGATTAAGACTCTGTACTAGATTCCATGCATTCGTCCATATATTTGGATACATATCCGTAAGTTTCTTCTATGTATCATCAAAACGTCTAGAATTTGAATAGTAGTATCAGTCAAAACGACTGGTAGAAATCAAACCAAACTAACTTCTCTACCCAGATTTATATTAGGTAGAATAATAAATTGCTTATACATGACACGTTTACAATCTACACATGACTGTGTAAGCTTATAACTAGTGAATTCATACAATTCTCGTGTTAATTCATTTTGTTTTGCTACTTGAGGGGTGTGTATTAGAAAATCAGCTAGCAGGATAATTGATAATTCATTTCACTAGGAACCTCTAGAGCTTGCTAATGTCTAATCACCAAATACATTAGGAGTTTCTCCTTGCACCTACGATGGGCCAGAATCTGAAACATTGGTTGGATGACCTGCAATGTTTCTAGGCCAATGTTGTGAGTGCGTTTTGGTGGACGTTCCTTGAGAAACTATCAATTATCCAGGTGACACTTAATCTTGTTCCATGATCATCTAAACCTTGACCCCCACAATACACCACAAATATTCTAGTATCTCATTCTCTCTTATAAGTTAAAACCCTTCAACCCACAAATATTTTGTTCCTTCCCTAAGCAACTCCCTACAAAACCCTAACCAGAAAGAGTATCCCCCAAAACCTTCTTCACACTAAGCAGAATCTTCACCGACTAAGCAGAAACTTCAAATCCAAAAATTTCAGAAATGCACTCCAACATAGACTAGACACTTCAGAATGGCCAGGAAATAGGATTATCTCAATGCCCGTACAGGTTCTTATACAGCAACCCATCAGGTTATTCGCCACCAGCACGCTCCTTGGCTGAATGAGAAAGGGACTAAATAAAGCAGATACTACTAGACCAGATATCTTTTGTCGTTTCTCTAAAATTAATGACACTGGCTATATCTTGCCAATAGTAATCAAGTACTGCAAGAAATTAGCTGATGGGACTAGTAATTAATAACATAAGAACTGGATGCAATGTGAAAGACAATCACACACCGATGTTTGACCTAATTTAGCTGCGAATTATATTAACATACACACTTGTTGCACTTGACGGGTCATCCACAGTGATGGCCACACAAAAAGGTAAAACACTGCAGGATGTATGAAATACATTTTAACATTAAGATCAACCACAGCCCTGAGGAAGAAGTTGGTAGGGAAAATCAGTAGGACTCTGATTGACTTGTACTATATTTTAGTGAAAATATTTGTGGTATCAGCTTATGATTGGAGTAGGACATGGCCAATGCTTAGGGTTCTTATTCATGTTATTTTAGCGATGCTTGGGGTTATTTTTATTGAAAGTTTTAGCTGCATGCAATCAATTGATCTTTGGTTTATAACAATCTTATGGACACCGGCTAGACATCGACAGTATGGTATGGTCAGAGTATTAGGTTCTTTCTAACTGATGTCTGACTATGACGTGGTGTTCGAGTTCTTAATCCCAGTCTAGCAGTTTAGTAGCTTTATTTTCTAATTGTATGAAATAATACTCATGTGTAATTTAATAAAACTGTCAGTTAAATTTTGGTTTCGTTGAAGAAGTTCAGTTCATTTTACTAGCTATGCTTTCTGATGAAAATTTTCTATTATGTTTCTGATGTACACTTCCTGTTTGTGAATTTGCAAAGAAACAACAATAAAGCACATTACAGACTCCTAGTATATTCATATATTATGCATCACTTCAGCTAAGAAACTTAAATTGGCGCCAATGACAACAAATTATCAAAACAAACGTGTACCTATTGGGCTTCTCTTGTCATCAACTGGAAGAAATCCCCGTTTTGTTACAGCAACATGCCAACATCTTTAACCGCTGCATCAGCCTGGAACCTTGCATCTGCCACCGACAGTTTCTGCACTAGCTCAAAGTTCACACATTATTTTAGTGAATGAAGTTAAACGGAATAACTAACAAACGAACTATAAAACCATACTATGTTGCTAATTTCATAAAAACATATCTTATAAGTTTATAACTCAGGAATAAAAGCATATGAACTAGAGAAAAGCAGAGAAAGGATAAGAAAACACTGAAGATCAATAACTAACGATATGAGGCACCACAAATTTCCTACAAGTTTTTCTGATTTTTTAATCACTGGAGCAAAAAGAGGCAAGTAAAGAATTCTCATCCAGATATGTCATACCTGATAGAGAATCACATTGCTTATTACCATCAAATCAAATAGTTCCACTGCATCTTGCAACCGAATCACTATAAAATTCCTCGAGCAAACATTCCATCAAAATATCTTCTTGCATTTCAGACCGATTGTATGAGGCAAAGAGAACTTTTGATGAGATTCCTCTACCATCCATCTCATCTCGTCAGTCTCTTTGCTCCATTCAACCGGCCTGACTAGCAAAGTGAGTTGATCAAATTAACAGTAAACAAATACATCGGGATACAAAATTCAAATCTCTAAACATTTCGGAGAAGAGAACCAAACCTTGATCAATTAAACCTCCTACGAAAGACTCACTTTACCAGTTCTGCAAAGTCCGGAGATACGTGTATTACACTTAATAGCATTAAGCTAACTAACTGCCTCAGTCATTTTGTCGAACAAATTGAGTGCAACATGCCAACATAAGTCTTTTCATAGAATCATATTCATATAGACGCAACCTTTTAACCAGTGTAGTGATGGTGATAACATTAGGATGAAACCTCTATTATATAATCTCTCCAAATCCAAAATAAACAAAAACATCTTAGACCATCATCAAGTTTCTTAATCCTTCCGGTCTCTCTCAGTCTCACACAACGCTCAAGCTCTCTGATTTACTATTGTCACTACCTACCGAACCATAATCTCTCACAAATACATCACTACAATGCAATAGAAATGAATGATTATGGTGTTGACAATCATTGGAGATTACTTGCACTAATTTTTTTTTTTTGTTTTTTGTCTCCAATTTTTCTCTTCTTTTATCAAATGATAATCGTGAAAAAATAAGTCTCTAGCTCTAATCCGAGAATATTATCTATATACCCCTAGTACTAGATCACCGCTGCCACGGTGGGAAGGGCCGACCGAAGAAAAAACACCGTTATGCATAATGGTGTTATAAGGCTAAAATTGATATGCATTTAATTTATGGTAGTTTACGTAAATTTCCACCATTTTTTATGCATTTTTATGGGTGGTTTCAATCAATTTACCCCATGTGCTATGTATCCTTTGTGGTGGTTTGCACTAATTTCCCCATGTATTATGCATCCTTTGTGGTGCTTTGCATAATGACTATGCATTAAATTTTAAAAGTCACCATCGATTTTTTCGTAAAAACACTAAATTTTATATCGTTGTTTGTACTCGTTGCGTAGATTTTTTAAAATCCTTTCCAATAATATAAAATTTGTAAAAATCTAAGGCACCGATTTTTAGATATGTTATATTAAAGTTTGGTTGCCAATTATACCCCTGAAAAAATAGAATGTATAAAGAGTTATAATAATTAAACTAAAAGGAGGGACATTTTAGACTTTTCATGTCCCAAAGACTACCACCAAATTCATTTCCAATCTTTTTATCAAATTGAACATTTGTGTTAGGTTTCATTTGACAAAAAAGTGGTCATAAAAAGGACTCCCTCCCTACGGGCCCTTCGGGCCCTCCGGTCGGTCGGCCCAACTAGATGACCGTTGTCACGGTGGGACGGCCGACCGAAAAAATCGATGCATAAATATCATTTTTCTCACACGACGCAAAAGTATCATTTTTCCTCTCACGGTGTGAAAGTGTTACTTTTTCCTGAAACGGGAAATTACCCAATGCATAAACCAAAATAATGTGTTATTCATCCATTGTGGTGGTTTGCGTAATGACTATGCATTCAATTTTCGAAAATTGTGTCTAAAGTGAAAGTATCACTTTTCTTGAAACAGAGGGAGTACATCGTTTTATTAGTTGCAACTGAAAATAAGTTGATGCATAAACCAAAATATGGCCATATAAAGTATCATGTATCCTTTGTGATGGTTTGCATAATGGATATACATTCAATTTTCTAAACTTATGCCTAAAATGATAAACAACTCCGAATTTTTCGTAAAAACTCTAAATTTGATATTGTCGTTTGTACTCATTGCGGAGATTTTTTTAAATCCATTCTAACGAGATAAAATTTGTAAAATTCCAAGGCACGAGACAAAGTCTTATGGGCTAGATTGGAGGTGCTAGATTAGCACTTAAGTGTTGCAATTCAAAAAAAAAAGTGTAGCAAAAAAGTTAATACTAGTTATCTCTCCTACCAGTTGCTAGCATGTGAGCTAGCATGCCAGATAGTTACGCTGAATGATTCAGCGCTTGAAAAACCACCTTTTCGCGGAATGGTTCAGTGCTGAGAGATTTATTTTTGATCTGACAGCTGAGATTGGTTGCGCTGAATGGTTTAGCGCAACGCGCTGACGTGGACTGCTAGTATAGCTGCTAGATTAGCACTCCCATAAGACTTAGGAGGTAGTCCTGAGTGCTAATCTAGCTGCTAGACTAGCACCCCATAAGACTTAGTCTAAGGAGTTATAATAATTGGACCAAAAGGGAGGGACGATTTGGAAATTTCTACGGTATGACACCAAATCCAATCTTTTTTGTCAAACTGGAGAAAAAAAAGTCATGTCCCATATTGATACAAAGTCACCATATATAGAGTCCTCCCTTGCTTCGCTCGGTCGGCCTAATGAGATCCCTTGAAAAATACCCTTTCAAATTTAATATATACCACTAAGCTTAATACATTACTAAAATACCCTCTTTTATATAGTTTATATACAAAACATCTACCATTAACAACTATTCATTCAAAAAAAAAAAAAACTCTACTGCCGACCATTACCGTCCACCACCGCCAACAGCCACAACCACTGTCCGCCATCGCTACCATCCACCACCACCTTCTTCCACCAGCTGTCCACCACCGCCTCCGACAACCACCACTGCTTCCAACCACCACCACAACTGTCCGCCGTCGCCACGAACCACCAACCACCACCGCCGCCGCCAACCACCACCACTGTCCACCAACACCGCCAACCACCACCACACCACCACCAACCACCACCACCACCACCGACAACCAGCGCCATTGTCCACCACCACAGACAACCAACACCACTACCCACCGCCGCTACCACTTTCATCCACCGCCGCTGCCAATCAGCACCAGAAAACACCAATTCCACCACCACCATGTGGAGTCAACTTGTTGAAGTTGTCTCCAAATTTGAAGGCAACTAGCTCAAGTTGTCTCCAAATAAACAGTGTGTAGGAACAAGTTGCAAAACAAAAATGGAGCCAACTAGCTCAAGTTGTCTCCGTATCTGAAGCAACTAGCTCAAGTTGTCTTCAAAAGTGAAGGAAACTAGCACAAAGTTGTCTTTGAATCTCGAACCAACTAGCTCGAGTTGTTTCCATATTTGAAAGCAACTTGTTCAAGTTGTCTACAAATATGGAAGCAACTAGCTCAAGTTGCCTTCAAATATGGAATCAACTAGCTGAAGTTTCCTCTGAATATGGAGTCAACTAGCTCAAGTTTCCTTCAGATATGGAATAAACTAGCTCAAGTTTCCTCCAATCTGGAACCAAGCTGTCCCCAAAATCTAGCTCAACAAACCTTCAATATCATCTTCTCGGCCTCTTAACATCAACATCACCAATGCAAGGCCATCAACCACATCTCCTTACTGCAGCTGCACTATAACCTCAACAAATCCAGCAGTAGCAAGCATTCCATTATTGCACCACAGATTCGTGCATAACACAAAAATAACATGCATATAAAAAACTGCAACTGCACAATCACCATCACCTCACACTTCATAACTCAGCCATAATCCTTACATGTAGCTCCATGCCTTTCACTTATGCCATCTCCAGCTGCAACTGCGCCAGTACATCTTCAAGTAGAACTGCTAAACCAAATTCATCTCTACATGTCTTTCCACAGTAAAAACCACTTCAACTCTGCTTGTAGCTTCTGCAACAGCTTCAATTCTTCTCTGCAACCACCATCACTGCAAACATGTAGCTTTTCCTATTCCTCAAATTCCATCTCAGACTCATGGCTGGAAAAACACAACCTCATTATCTTCTTGTTGTAGCTTCAAAACAAACCTTTCCAATTGCAATTAAACCACCAGAAACATTTGGACCTTCTTTGATAGCAACACCAACATCATTCCATCCACATCTCAGTCACTGATCACCATTAAAACTGCATCCCTTATCAACTCATCTCACAAAATCAACTTTAGCTCAACCATAACCACCATCTTAGCAGTATAATCACCTGCAATATCATCTCCCATTCTCTGCAATTTTATCCTTATATGCAATTCATTCCTAAGCATACATCTAGCATTTGCATCTCCTCAACCAATTGACCATTGAATTTAAGTTACTACCCGCAACCACAATACCCTCAACTCCATACTGCAACACAGGATACAACATAGCTCAGCTCCTTCCATGTCAATTTATGAAGATAAAACAACCTGCATGAATTTATGAAGATAAAAATAACCTGCATCAACATCCGAACAAAATAATGCATGATGCAAATGCGAAAGAGTACATTAAAGCTTATACATAAATTTTCTTGTTTCGCACTAAACAATGCTAGCACAAATATTCATTGTACGTTTTGCACACAAAGCCTAAGATGCTGAAACTTAACATTAAGAATGGGGAATAATGACTCACATGCTGGTAAAGACCAATCGATTCATATATATGGCACACCAATCAATCCCCGTCATCTATAAAATCGCACATAACAAATCATCTGTTGAAAACACTCCGAA
Source organism: Papaver bracteatum (assembly GCA_023529315.1). NCBI lineage: Eukaryota > Viridiplantae > Streptophyta > Magnoliopsida > Ranunculales > Papaveraceae > Papaver > Papaver bracteatum. The sequence continues at coordinate 50,377 of JAJJWX010002617.1, forward strand.
ATGTACTAGTTTCCTTCCCATGTCACCACCACCTGTTTGAGCATCAACTCTAGCTACTGCAACACCTTTCCTCTTCTGCATCAGCACTAATAGTAACTTTAGAATGTTATCACTTCTCTTTGCTTTCGAATCCTTTCAATTCTTTTGTTAAGCATATAAGAAATCCATTTTAATTCAATAAGAAATCAACTTCTAGTCAACAATCAATTTTTTTAATGGCTAACATTAAGTTACATATCGACCAAACCCATATAACTGTATCCAGAAACATAATAATTTCATCAGTAATTCAGGAATCAAGATGTATAGTCATCCGCTACAATTTCTTTCAAATAAAAGGCTTCTATGGAGCTAGCATGCTAAAAAAAAACCCTAAAATTGAAACATCAAATCGATCAATTTTATGGTCAATTGAAACATCCAAACGAACCCTATATTGTTTCATGAAAGCTTTTCGATTTTTTTCCGTAATCTCTAACTCAGATTGATAAGAATCATCATAAGATAACATATCGAAACATTCCAAATCGAGTACTTGTTAAGCTTCAATAAATTAAAATTTCAAGCCTTTAGTTCCGAAATTACCAGAAAATGAAACCTTAAATCAGATCTCTCGATATCCTGAAACTGAATCTGATATTGAAAATCAGTGACAAACCGAGAAGAAGATAATGATGATTCGACCCTTCCTTATTGAATTCCACTGCTTCTTCTACTGATTTCAAAATTCATCGACAAATTAATTGATCGAAACATTCAAATCTCCCTCTCTCGAATCTCACCGGAAGAAAAAAGAACAAAAATTAGTGATGGTATTTTACCCATAATCTTGTTTAATGGGTAAAACTGGAATAAAAATAATTTTGAGGCTCCTTCCGGAATGTCAGGGGTATAAACATAATGAATAAGGGTATTTGTGATAGACCCATGGATAGTAGGGGCATAAATAATATTCCCACCTCTAATATATATACATACAATTTTAAGATGTGCCTCCAACACTACTAATCCCAAAATGAAAACGGTAAAAAATGACTTGTCATGTCTGAAATATCAATCTCAAAGGCAATCCATATGGTGAACACTCTCATTCAAGGTAGTGAATGTAGTTAGGTTGAGTCTTATCATAGTCCAGGATTCAAGTTTCTGCTTGGATTCACGTCAGCCAGAAACCTCTCACGGGCGTAATGGGGATCCAAGATTCCCAGCACAAACGCTTTATGAACCTTCGCAGCACGCGGTTAGAAACCGCGTTTCATTGGATAACTCAAAAGCGCCATTTCTAATAGCGTATTGACCTTGTTGACTGGTCAATATGCTGATTCAAACCGCGTATTCTGCAAAACCCTAAATCATCCAGGACTCCCCCATTCCGCCAAGTTCTTCCTTTTCCTCACTTCTTCATCTAAAAAAAAACCATGGAACCTCATTTTTCCTGGGTGGATTAACGCCGCTTTTGTCATTTTTGTGAAGAAATCTTACAATGGTTTTGTTGCAGAAGACGTGGGTAAACTATTGGTGTGATTTTTGGGCGATTTCATCAACATATGAACACAAGGTAACTATTTTTTTTTTGTTGATTGATTTGTTTGATTTTGTGTTTTTGATTTTAGTTATAATTTCGAATGTATTGAATGAATCATGTTTCATTGGTTGATTGAGAAGTGGGCAATTTTCTGATTTAATTTCAAAAATTTGAAATGTGAACTTAGGTTTTATGGATTTTTTGGTTAATTTAGGTGAAACAAAAATTCATTAGTTATTCATAAATTGATTGATTGATTACATTGTGTTTATGCTTGGTTGAATGTATTTGAAATTTATAATTTGAAATGTGAACTTAGGTTTTAGGGATTTTTTGGTTAATTTAGGTGAAACAAAAATTCATTAGTTATTCATAAATTGATTGATTGATTTCATTGTGTTTATGCTTGGTAGAATGTATTTGAAATTTGTAATTTGATAAGCATGTTAAGAATTTTGTTTTGAGCCTTGGACATAGAGTTTGAGGATTAACTCATGTAGTGTTTTTAGTTTATGTTGAGTTGATTTTATGGGTGAAATTGATGTTGTTAAATCGATTTTGTTGGATATTTTCATTAGATAATTTTGCAGTGAGTTGAATGATTAAGTGATGTGTTCTTTATAAGATTAAATTGGTGGAATTGAAGTTGTTAGTATCATTTTGCGGGGGATTTTCATATGATCATTGTGCATATCTCATTGTGAGGTGAATTTGATTGTGGTAATTCTTAAATTGATTGTGCATAGATTAATATGTGTGGATGATTGTTTTTTATTCACGTGTTGATTGTGCTTTCCTTTACCCTTTGCTTTTTTAGATAATGGAGCATGTCGATTGGTCTAGGTATGAGAAGTTATCCCAACTATCTCGAGGTGTCAGACCACCACAACAAAATTTGTGAGAAGTTAGATGGGAAGAGAGACGTAAATTTTAGGAGTAGTTGGAAAGAGTTAAATAAATTTTACAAAATAGTGATTGACCGTAACCCCCGTGCAATTCTACTTCTTCAAGTGTGTGGTTTTGGGTCTGTATTTGATTTTAATTTTAAGTATGCGGATAAGGGATTAACTGAAGCTATATGTGAGAGGTGGTGGCAGAAGACTAGAACTTTTCACTTCCCTGAGTTTGAGATAGGTTTGACCCCTCTAGATTTCTTATGGTTGACTGGTATTCCAATCGGAGGAGATAAGCCCATCCCAGAATTACCAAAGAAAACAATGACGCCGGAAGAACTAGAAGCTATGGATGACAGGTATTTCCGGGGTGTGTTAGATGTTATGGTCGCAAGGAAAAATTTGGGTTAGAAAACAGGATATTATGATTCCAAGGCATGCACTTTGCGAGTCTCTCACTTAGCCCATTACATAAAAAGTAGGGACAATCTTGAGAACACTGACATTGCCGATGAATTGACAAGAATGTTCTTACTTTGGTGTATTGGTTCTTTTTTGTTTGCAGACTTGAGTGTTAGAGTAGATAAACAATGGTGTGTAGTGTTGGATAATTTGGATATTGCGGGGTCATATGATTGGGGTACTCCAGCTTTGGGTGTTTTGTATAAACATCTGGATGACTGGAGTTCGTGCAAAAAAAAAAAAAAAATTTGGTGGCATGTCGATGATATTAGAATTTTGGTATTATTTTTATTTTCGTAATTCTCAACCGGTTTTGAGGGAAGGCCTAAACAATGATGAATTGGCTAAATATTCGTGGGTGGTTGATAATTTGAGTACTTTATGTATTATTATCCCTAGATTTATGTCCACCATGAATTGTCATAGATTTTGATATATTATTTTGAGTGATCAAATCATCATTCTGAGTTTACTATTACGATAATCCGCCAAATGACTTACATAGTATATGGATATGTATACTTATCCGGGAAATCTCATTCAACTGTTTATGGAAATGTATACAGTGCATATATAAAGGACTCACAATCTCTTTAGCAATGAACACATTGGTTCGACCAAATCTGTTCTCCATCTTCAAAAAAAGAACTTAGTTTGGTCCAACTTATTATCCACACCACTGTTATTTCTTAATTATGGAGGGTTATAATCCGGAGGAAGACGAAATGATAGTTAGTTTATGGGTTGAAGTTCATCTAGATAATGAAGTAGAAGATGAACAACTCAATAACACCAACCTTTTGGAGAAGTTGCTACAAAGGTTGACTATACATAACGGGAATCCGAATCAACGCACGGTTAAGTATCTGAAAAAAAGGTTATACATTATAACTTCTGACGTGAAAGTATATGTAACGATACAGAGATCGTTATATTTATGGAGGGCTGGAGTACCTTCGGAAATTGTAAGAAACTTAGTGGCTACCCAACAAACAATCTTTTGAGTATGTGTACTTAATTGTTTAATTATTTTATTGTAAATTGATATTGTTTTATTTTCTTGTAGGAGCAACGTGCTTTGGAAATTTACGAAAAAAGGATGGGGAAACGTTTTAGATTTTTTAACTGCTATGTCATGTTGAGTAATAGCTTCTCAGATTATGACCTTTCACCCTTTGAAGATTCATCATCTGAATCATCGGATGAAGAGTAAAGAATTAAAATTAAGATAGGTTTTGTGAGTATATCTCTCTGTAAACCCTCACGAGACATAACTCGTCCAATAGGGTCGCCTATTGGTTTAAATGTTGGTTGAACGAGCTTAATGTTATCGTTAATCTGAATAAGAAAATTACTATTATTATTTATTGCGGACGCATATTTCCAAATGTTCATGACATTCAAAAACTCATACATACTAATTATAAAACTTCACATTACATTAATTGATATTCGATTCAACTAAAACAACATTTATTCAGCCCATGCCACCGTTCCACACTCAAGGCATCTCCAATAACAACCTGTAATGTCTTCAGACCTATCGAATGATATGTTGTACTTTCTTTTAAAGTTATATATGAACATTAGTTTAATTAGGTGAAAAAATGTAGTTATTAATTTGGATTTAGATTTGAAGTTCGAGTGGTTACAACAAATGGAAAATATAATATATTCAAACAACAATTTCAATAAATATAGACAATTCATTTAGAATTAATTTAACAACTATACTAATCTACCATTACAGTGTAAACCGGGTGTAGGAAAAAAAGGTCAAACAAATATAACACAGACACGCAGTTTGTAACCGCGTATATAGGTGTTTATAGGTGAAAATAGTTTCTGCTGGTTTTGATAATTGCGGGTGTGAAAGTGAGAAACAATTTAAACCCTAAACAATGTACTGCAAGGGAGTACTTTAGATTCGAGAGATCAATCTGTACAAATCCGGCCTAAACCAAGAAATGGTCGTTCCAGACTTGCTTCGGTCACAAAGAGGAGGAGAATGGGTTGGTTTTGGGGAGGGAATCAAGGAGAGTGGTGAGACCAGAATAGTTGATTCTGGAAGAGCAATTGGGTTTCTATGACTTGTTGTTAGAGAAGTATGAGAGCTCACGAGGAGAGCTAGCATGTAAGTACTTCTGTGTGTTGTGTGTTCCGAATGAACTTGTTGTCCAAATGTAAATAGGTAAGACCTTTTTATACAAGTCGAGGTAGAAACGTACCCTGGTCTCATTAAGGAGTGGGGAAGTAAATGTGAGGAGGTGGTAAACGTATGCATGGAATTGATATCCCATAAAGTGGTTAACGCATGAAATTGGTTTTCATGAAACTGTTAATGTTATGGAATTGATGTTCCATAAAGTTTGTTAACTCACGGCTTTATGTCCCATGAACCTTTCCCACATAACTCCCTTATTTACTAGGCGCCTCACCCTTATGACACTTCTTTATGAGGGTGTAGTGTACGCCGCACGTTGTAGACCACCAAACCAATACCCAAAGAGAATCCCCTTGTTTGTGTTGATGTCTCGAATGCTTTGGAAAACATGTAAAATGTTGTTGTGGCTTGGAAATTCGAGCTTGGGGAACTTTCTATCCAGGTGACCTTCGACGGTCGAGATGTTGCATCTTGAGAGGAGGGGAAACCGTTGATCATTGCACGCCTTCGTTTTGGTAGCCGCGTAGTGAGGTCCAACAGGGTGGCACGGCTAGGGTGTGTTTAGACTTGGCATGAGGAGCCAAGGGTTCTCCATGAGCGTATGGCATGGCTAGGGACAAGGCGAGGGTGCTTGGCTTGGCATGTCGTGACTAGCATGGTTAGGGCCAAGGAAAAGTGCGTTTGGCATGGCGCGGCTAGCTTGGATATGTTAGGTTTGGCTTGGCATGTGGGTCCAAAGGTTTTCCATGGACGTATGGCATGGTTAGGTCCAAGGCAAGGGAGCTTGGCCTGTCGTGACGTGACTTGCACGGCTAGGGCCAAGGCTTGGCACGGCTAGCTTGTCTAGGTTTGGTTTGGCTTGGAATGTGGGGCCAATGGGTAGCCATGGGCGCATGGAGTGACTAGACTGGACTAGCAGCGCGAGCCTAAATTCGTGAGGGGACTTTAGACGACCAGGATTTGCTCTTGGGATTGAAGGGCAACCGTTGATTGTCTCTTGGATTCACTTTGGTATCCACATGAGGAAGGCCGGCATGGTGGCGCGGCATGAGGGGCGATGGAAAGACATGTTTGGCATAGCGCGGCTAGCTTGGCTAGGTACGTGACCAATCTAGGGTTTTGGGCCTAAAGTCGTGAGGGGACTTTAGAAGGCTAGGATTTACTCCTGGGATTGAAGGGCAACCGTTGGTTATCGCATGGCTTCACTTTGGTAGTCGTATGAGGAAGGCCAGCATGGTGGCGCGGCATGAGGGGCCATGGCGAGACGTGTTTGGCATGGCACGGCTAGCTTGGCTAGGTACGTGACCAAGCTAGGGTTTTGGGCCTAAAGTTGTGAGGGGACTTTCGACGGCCAGGATTTGCTCTTGGGATTGAAGGGCAGCCGTTGATTGTCGCCTGGCTTCACTTTGGTAGCCGCATGGGGAAGGCCAGCATGGTGGCGCGGCATGAGGGGCCATGGCGAGACGTGTTTGGCATGGCGTGGCTAGGGCCAAGGTAGGGGCGTTTGTCTTGGCTTGGTATGACTAGCATAGCTAGGGCCAAGGCAGAGTGCGTTTGGCATGGCGCAGCTAGCATGGTTCGCATGCTTTGGCGCGGTTGGTGTGGCTGACATGATTTGACATTGGCAAAGAGGTGCGGCTAGCATGGTTGGCATGCTTTGGCGCGGTTAGTGTGGCTGGCATGATTTGCCATTGGCACAGAGGTGCGGCTAGCATGGTTGTCATGCCTTGGCGCGGTCGGTGTGGCTGGCATGATTTGCCATTGGCATAGAGGTGCGGCTAGCATGGTTGGCATGCCTTGGCGTGGTCGGTGTGGCTGGCATGATTTTCCATTAGCACAGAGGTGTGTCTAGCATGGATGGCATGCTTTGGCGCGGTCAGTGTGGCTTGCATGATTTTCCATTGGCACAGAGGTGCGGCTGGCATGCTTTGGCGCGGTCGGTGTGGCTGGCATGATTTTCCATTGGCACAGAGGTGCGACTAACATGGTTGGCATGCTTTGGCGCGGTTAGTGTGCCTGGCATGATTTGCCATTGGCACACGTGGGAATTAGGGTTTGGCTCGTCGTAACCCTAATTTGAAAAATATACCCAGGTAATTATTTTGGAGACACATTAAAGGCTTCAGTAAATGTGCCTAGTAAATGATTATTGCTTTAAATGTCGTGACATTACTGTCTACTAGGGTTTAGTGTTTTACGATTTTAACCCTAAACTAAAAACCATCATCAACAATAGGATACGCAGTTTGAATCTGCGTGGGACGCAGTTTATAGATGCGTGCGAAAGAATATTTCGTGAATTATTCTTTCATACACGGTTAGAAACGGCGTGTTTTGCTTTTTCCATACGCGGTTAGAAACTGCGTTTCTTGGGTTCTTCCAACTTGGATCCAAGCTAGACGCAGCACTCGTTCTGGATCACGCTCACTATTCACAAAAAAAAAAGACACTTCTGCAGTTGATAAAGTGGGATCTTGGATCCCATAAGAGTCAGCCTTAGTCTAACTACTAACTAGTGATCCTCAAGTGCACCGTGAGTGATACTTTTTTCATCCATGGAAGACCAGATTCGGTCAGATCATGTTATAGACGAACTCTCATTGAAGTTTAGACCTTTAAACCCATATATAATGATACAAAGATTAATTGCAACCTTTTGTTACAGGTTATTAATAGTTTCCCCTTGATGGCTTGGTTGTTTTCCTTATATATTGTTTATTAATGTTAATTCTTTTCTTATGGTATTTTGCAAACTGCCATTAACTACTAGCTCGTATCGTGTCAAAAAAACAAACAAACTACTAGCTCGTATATATACATTCCATGATGCCAATCGTTTAGAGAAAGCCAGTTGGGGAAGGAATTTTTAGCCAGACAAATGATGTGTGTCTATATATGTGTCGTACCCGTGATTTAGTAGTTCTACGTTAAAGCCGAACCACTCCTGTGTTAGAAAATTAAGGCTCTCTCCGTCGATAAATAAGCTCTAGCATTTGGTGTTCTTTTGTAGTACGTGTTATGTTTTGCAGAATGATGCAGTAAATTATTGATGGATCATTGATACTCAACACGAATTGAAAACTACTGCATTATGTATTATACGCAGTGTGCTACCATTAGAGCGGGCACCCTATATATCTCACTTCACTTTGTAATAAGTAGGGAAATGCAAACACTAGTGATAGAGAAATGACTGGAAAATGTGGCAAAGGAAAAAGTTCCATGGCAGATACTGAGATGCCTTCGTAGTGGTTGCTTTTCACGTCCAAAAGCTTTCCTGAAAAAATATTCTTCACCATAGTTGTTGCTCTTGTTCCCTATTCTTTTCTGATTTGGTTCAACATACTATACAAGCAGTTAAGCAATCTTTTTCTTTTGAGATGAAACAAAATTATCATCATTTGGAAGAACACTCAGATAAACTTTCCATAAAATCATGAAAATTCTTCTTTTTCACCCTAGTAACGATAATAAGAGTAAACTAACATATTCAAACCACTAAGATCTGCCTTTCTCAAGCTGTAATGATGTTCTTAAGAAACATAAAGGGACATAAAGCAACTGGTTAAGGCAAGTGTGTGTGTATGTGGAGCCTAAACTCAATCAATGTAGATTCACTGGATGTATTCTTTAAAGTTGATATATACATGAATTGAATCAAAATTAAATGGACTACTACTAGCAACCATATATATCTCACTAATGGCCTTAAGAACATCAAACATGTTTGGCCCTACAAAACAGACATCATCATCTTTTACCCATATTCTAGGTTAAGCTCGAAAAAGCCATACCGTCTACGTGGATCTAGATAGACATGATAGATAATCAATCATTAGAACACAGGGTCGTAGAAGATGAGAGCCATGGAAATAAAATGGCCACTGAATTTTCTGAAATAAAAAATTTAAATAGAAGAAAATAAAATAGATATAAAAAGGAGAAGAAGCAGAAGAAATATAGAAGTCAATCAAAACAAGCTTTTTTGTTTATATATTAGGGTGAGAAGAGAAGGTCCCATAGAATCTACAACAAGCTGGAGAAGAATGAGTAATTGCACTGTACTGATCCAAAATGTACTTTAAGAATTATGCACGAAATATCTTTCGAAAACAACATCATGAATAGGAGGAGAAGGATCTAAAGAGTTGAGAAATAAACAAGCATATGCCCAGCTTGTTCTAAACAACTTACTGAGCTTGAGCTTTTATCTGCATTAAGACTAATGTGATATGATGAGTATGAATGAACAAATTAACGGTATCAAAGAGTAGTACATATACAGCTAGCTAGGTAGCTCTAGAAACCTTCCGAAAGTAGACTTAAAACACACTACCTAGTATGTATTAAAAAACTAGCAAGATCACTGAAACAATAAGTTTGTAAGAAGCGCAATGACAAAGGTGAGTTACCCAAAATAAAAGAAGGAAGCGGAAGCAACTAGGGGTGGACATTCAAACTGTTGTCATTTTCCTTCGGAGAACTCCTTGGTGGTACGTGGTTGATTCAAAGAGAGAGTGGAGAACTATAATAAGAAAAAATGAAAAGAAAAAAACACTTTGAAATGAAGCCAAAATTTAAAGAAGTTGCAAGCTACTTGATACTATACCACTTCCAAGGTATACTAGCTAGAGTCTGCATGAAATCTACTAGCTTATCTAGCTAACTACATATGAACTAAAGGTAGAAACCTAAGTAGGAGAGTGTAGGTGCAAGAAACTGAAAGAACTAAGGAATAAGTGAAAGAAAATGAGAAAGCAAAAGTTGAATGAAGTTATGATCAAAGACAAATACAAAGCTAGGAAGCATGGCTAAAATCTCAATGGTGATCATAAAGTAGTTGCTAGTGTGTGTAGTGTGTGAGAGAGAAAGAGCTAGCAATATTCATGATCAATACAGAGAACCTGAGCTAATAAAAAAACTCTCACTCACTCACTTAGTGAATAGCTCTTTATCTCTCTCAGACTCTCACTCACTCACTTAGTCCGTTATATCCAGACAAAAAAAATACTAATAAAAAAACGAAAAACAACCTTGAATCTAATTCACTTACCTCCTCCTCACTTGTGTGTCGATCCTCTCCCCTTTCCCCTCTTCCTTTTTATTATGTTCGTCTTCTTATTACACTGCCAAGTGCCAACCAACCACCCAGTACTAAGAGAAATAGTAGAGAGAGAGTGAGAGTGAGAGTGAGAGTGAGAGTGAGAGAGTGAGAACTTTAACGCTCATCACAGCCAGAGGCAGTCTTTGTCCTCGTTGTTACCTTTTTTTCATTCAAAGTGTAAGTGTTGATGTTTGTTGCGGTTTGCCTCGAAAAAGAACTTGTTCAGAGAACTGCACGTGTATCCCCAGTGCCCAATATCCATCCTCTCTCTATTCTATTCCTCAGTCCTCACTTCAACAGCTAGATAGACATTGAAATTTGCAAATTTTCAACTAGAAATTTCCATCAAGTTAAGCCCATACCTTCGTGTTTGTAACTGTCATATCATCATTCATCACTGCTACTAACTACTTTCAAAATCAAGATTAGATCATCATCATCAACAAGACTTTGTATTATTAAACAAAACAAACAACACGGTGACTGCACAAGTGTGTTTTGATCATGTGTGCGTGTGTGTGTTATAATGGGGTTTTAGCAGAAAATATATTATGGTGTTTTGTGGGGGTTTGTCTATACGTGTGGGGATTTTCTTGGAGTAACTATGAAGACTGAGATGCTGCTGCTCATGATCATGCCGATTGTTTTTGGATATAGCAATACTTTTGAAATAATGTAAACCATATATAATGTAACGGAAAGAAACTGAAAATTTCAGGTACAAAAATTTAAAAACTATCAGACAAACTACAAATTATGGAAAATGACCAAAAACCGTCAGATTTTTGCAGAGAAAATGTAGATAATCAGAGAAGTAGAAGTAGAAGAAGAAGAAGAATTATCAAACAAGCTAGCTACAAAAGAGCTATCGCAACAAGAAAAAGAAAAAAGAAAAAAAAAAGATGTTGAGACAATAAATAGAAAAATGAGAAATAGATAAAAAGAAAGACGAGAGAAATTATTAAGATGCCTTCATTCTTTTCTTCTTCATCTTCTTCTTCGATGTTGTTGTGTTGTCCAAATTCACCTTCAATTTTCTTGTCAAATAAGATGAGGAGGAAAAGGGGCTAAGTTTCATTTCCCACATAAAATCAAAACTCACCAAGATTAGTTGTTGAAATTTTGCAGCTTAATTTTCCCTCCAGCAGCTTTGAATTGTTGAAAACTGATTCCCCAACACACGAAACGTTCAACATCGGTACATACGAAGAAGTAGTAGTAGTACTCAAAAGAAGGAAAAATCATCTAATAATAGCAGCTTCATCCATTAATCTCCTTTCAGTACTGCTCAACAGATTCTCTCCTCAACTTGAATTCTTTGCAACGCTAAATTAAGTTGTACTTTTCGAAGCAATTTTTCTTTAAAGAAAAAGGTAGTGATGATAATGATAAGGATCATGAGATAATGGATAGTAAAATTTGATGAATAAACCCAAAGATAGTTTGTTGTTAAAATTAGGTTAAAAAGGTGGGCGACCAGTATTCGCCCAATAAGCTTCATTTGGTAATTGACTGCATTGATTTAGAAGGTTTGGTGGTAAGCCATGAAATAAAGCTGGGTTTTGTTCTTGCAAAAGCTGTTGGTTTGGATTTTGGTTTTGTTGTGGCTGTTGTTGTGGTTGACCAACCATTCCGCCACCTCCTGGCGATCCTATCCCGCCGCTCTGTAATGGTAATGAAGGCTCTTCATCTTCTAAAGGAAGCCTCTCGTAAGCAGCGTTACCAAATGATGCAGCCATAATTACAACCGGACCCGATGCTAGAAGTTGACCAACAACACTACCACCAACTACTTGGCCTTGTCCACCAGCTAAATAGATGGTCAATCCGGTAGCCGATGGTGGAGCTGGTGGCGGTAAAAATGAACCGGAAAGTGATAAGATCTCGAATCTGCCGTGTAAAGTTACAATTGCACCTGGTGCAGCTGGTTGTCTTAGTGTAACATTAGTGACAGTACCACTTCCACTTAAAATGCAGACTCCCCGCTGTCTCCGTCTAGCAAAAGCAGCAACACTTTCTCCGACATCGCACCCATTTGCGATCTCCATGACATGAGCTCTGAGTGCATTCGCACTATCTCTTGTTATGATGATAGGTGGTTTAGGTTTGTTTTTGGAACCAGCTGGTCTTCCTCTAGGTCTTCTTGTGATCTCTCCTTCTCCAGTGATTGATACCATTTCTTGTCCATTTCCATCGCTATGTTCGTCGCCGCCGCCACCGCGATCACGCTTTTTACCTCTTAAACCACTGCTACCTTCATCGTCTTCAGAATTCTGTTGCTGCTGTTGCTGTTGCTGTTGAAGATGATGTTGGTGTTGTTGGTGTAACTGCTGTTGATGATGATGATGTAGATGAAGATCTCTTGTATGAAAAGGAGGTGGTAGTGAATGACCATGAGCTGATGCTGTTACTTGATCCATATTTCTTTTCTTTTCAGAAGCCTTTTCTTCTTCTTTTACATAAACAAATTTGTTGCTTCTGTTGATGATGATGATGGAGTACTATCTATTAAACTCAATGAAAAAACCTAGATAGAAAACAGAAGAGATAGAGACTAGAGCTAGAGCTAAAGAAAAAAAGTATAAAGAAGATGAAATTAAAGGGAGGGTATAGTAATCTAATTCCCTTTTGTTTGGGTTCTTTCAGTTGTTTGTTGTTTGAAGAATATGAGTAAATAGTAGTAGTACTAGCTCTTTACCAATAACTTAATTAAAAGAAGAAGAAGGTTAAGGTTTTGTTTGCATCACCCACCAATTTTCTAGCTGATTCACTCATCTTTTTTGGTCTCTCTAGCTAATATTAATCAATCTTATTGATACTGAATTTTTCTCTCTTTTTGTTGTTGCGGTTGAAGGGTTGTTCAATATAGAAAGAGAAGAAGAAGAGAGAGAGAGTTGAAGAAAAGAAAGAAAAGAGCAAATGAGAAATGAGGAGAATGACAGTGTTTGGGTCTGTTTTAGTTTTGGGTTGAGAGAGGTTAAGTTTGGATTCGGGTTAGGGTTAGGTCAGAAACAAATACACACCCATATTAGAGAAGAGGCTTCGCTAAGACAGCGTGCGCATGGGCGGTGGATGGGTCCCCCTGTCCTCTTTTCTTCCTCAACACTCCACGTGCTCACTCTCTCTATGGGCTGAGTGTGTGTGTACGAGTCTCTCTTGGTCTTAGCCTCCCCTTCCTCTCTACTAGATAGTCTCTTCTTCTCTCTAATGAAAGAAAACAAGCAATGGAAGAAAACAAGCTTCCATTGCTTCTTTATAACTCTATCTTCATCATCATACAGACACCAAATTTTCTTCTTTCTCAAATGATCATATCATATATAACGTCTGATCTTATACATATTTTAACTCACTTTCTCGAAAAAAATAAGAAAAGGAAAAACTCCTAATGAACAAGTATCTTCAATGGGTAGTTTCTCAAAATTTGATCTTACTTAGTTAATGGATTATGGTTGGATATTGTTAAAAAATATTGTACTACTACTAACTACTTGAATGAACGAATAAATAAACAACCAACTTCAATAAAAATTGAAAGGGCACGGAAGTACATGGTATATAATTAATATGAAATGTAGTATATATTATTGTTAATTAAATTTAATTCCCCAATTAAACACAAACAAAAGAAACACTATTTAGTGAGCACAAGAAAAGAAACACTATTAGTAGTTGATGATGAAGAAAAAGAAAACAAACAAACTAGTCCCTTCATTACATAGAGTCACATCCATCAGCAGTGGAATTTGTTATAATTTTATGGCACGTGATTTCATCATGATGTTCTTCTTCTTGCTCAAAACTTACTAGTAGTAGATTGTAATAAGCAAACACATTTATTTGGAAAAAAATGCACTAAAAATAACAAAGAAAGAAAGAGAGCAGCAGAGCTGGCCGTGCGTGAGGATTTTGTCTTAACTGTCTTTCTATATATTTCTCTTTCTCTTGACTGGTCGTTTTCCAGATATACTACTCCTACTGCGCTTGTAGTGAGTTTCTATAGGAGGACTGGGAGGATCAAATATCGAAAGATAGTGTCAATGAGATCTAGTGAGTGAGTGAGTGAGTGAGTGGAGTGGGGATAAAAAGAGATGGATAACTGGGACTGCAAGACTGACTGAGGTTTATAACAGCAGGCAGGGGGTGGGTGCATGTGTGGGTCATGGGAAATTGAAGCGGGACCCTTTACGAAACAGGTCAGGTTTGAACTTTGTCTGACCACCTCTACGACCATGGGGTAGGTGCCTCGAATCTCGGGGGTTCTTCTCTTATTCTCGTTTTTCTTCCCCTTCGTGGGACGGGTCACATGCTTTTATCAATTGACATTCACCTATGGCAAGATGGAAAGTCTGTATTGAAAGACGTAGAACATTTTAGGTTTACAAGCGCAGTTCAAAAGAACAAAATTTGTGACTCAATCTAGACTATACTGTCATGAATTACTCGGCTTCCGAATTTATAATCGATGCTTTATAAATGTTACAAAATATTTTTATGAGTAAGATTGCTGTACTATATACACTAGTGTTCTGCAAGTGCGTACGTACGTGCAAGCTGGGTCCAAGTCGATCATATTTGTCCGAGTTTACAAAGTTAATTTTCAAATTATTAATATACCCTCATATTATTTATTTCTCATCACTTGTTTGGTCATGAAATAAGGGAAATTTGCAGCTTCATTGCTACAGTGCCTAAGGGGTCTTCCCTTTATATAATATAATAATAGAATAGATGTTGTATAAAAAATTGCGTGTAAAAGAGGGAGATACTTTCTAACATTACAATTCATATTAGGTTACCAAGGCCGGATTGGAGTTGAACCAAAGTACAATTTTCATTAAAAAACTGAAAATGGGAAAAGTTTAGCAAGCCTCCTAGATCATCTCCTTTCCATGTGTTCTAGAGATTATAGCTGTTACAATAAGGTGTTGTATGGTGTTGCCCAAATTATATTTAATCTATTATAAGACATAAGTTCTGAAATTTTAAAAGTTACAATTTTGGGATAATTTTCTTCGAAATCATTACTAAAAAACCATTTTAGGTTTAGAAGCATCGTTCAAAAGAACAAAATTTAAGAAATTCATCAAGACTATCAATATCATGAATTACTCAGTTCTCGAATTTAGAATTAGTGATTTATAAAAACTATAAAATATTTTATGAATAGGAATACTATATTATACATCTCGAAATGTTATTTCAATACCAATCTCAGAGTTAGTTTCAGGGTAATAGTAACCCAGTAGTTTCAACTAAAACTGAAAATATTTTATGAATAAGAATTAGATGGTGAAATCAACATGATTGCTTAAAGGGGATACTAGTATAACCGTGGAAATATTAATACAGATACCAGTGGTCGGGATCTTTATGTTTTGCATGAATTGTTATCCTTTTAATTTAGTAATCATATAAATTGACTGTCACGTGCGCGGTCTTTTCAATATGTATCCCGCAAGATTACATGGTGAAAATTTATACCCACCGCGATTGATAACAAAAAAATCATCAGTCTAGTGTAGAATCTCAATCGAGGGAAATTTGTTTTTATTTTTTGAGTTAACTCTTACCGAGTTTCTTTCACATAAGTTATATTTTTCCATTTAATTTTACTAGTTAATAACTCGTACTTCGGGATCGATCAGACTAATTGATTCCGATTTTTTTCTCTCTGAAATGTACAATATCCCTACGCAACAAGCTTGATGACAATTTTTAAAGTGAAGGAACTGCATAGTACACATTGAGATTAACTAAAGACTCAGAATCTAACATATATAATAACCCTAAATTCTGTCCATCTTAAAAAAAAAATTGCTATTATTAAGCAATTGCTTGTTTAATATAATGCTAATTGTTTCTTGTACGGGAGTAAGTAATCATTTTTAAGCATTGTTCTTAATATTTTAGGAGTAAAACTATGTTTGGAAAGAATTTGATAAAATTTAGGAAATGTAGTAGCATAATGTGGATCAATCATGGTTCTATTATAATTATGAATTGTGTAGTAAATGTTGGTTGTAATCTTGTCGAGGTGAGATTCAGCCGAGAAATTCGTAGAGACGACCAAGATTCTGGCCAGACGAGTTTGCGAGTCCAAAAGTGGCATGAATATTTCATTATAAAAGATCAAAACTAGCCCTGGAAACTTGATTTTAGTTATGTTATGTGAATCGGTGAATTATATTTTTGTTGAAAAACTATCTTGTGACGAATCATTAACTCAAAATCTACATTTACGCACAAAATTTCATTACATTTCAAAGTTGTCGATACTATATATAATTCAAAAGTTTTGTCGCTTATAATAATAGATTATACAAAGTACCTCCCTCCCCACCCCCGACCCCCAACCTAAAATTTGTGCAGTTCGCTTTTTCAAGAGATTGAATCAACTTACAGTACTGATGTATGACCAAAATCTAAATAAAACTCATTAACGATATTTGTGAAGGATCTTGAAAATGAAGGGTATTTTTTTTTTTTAATTATTCTTTGATTCCTTCTTAAAAATTTGTATCAGATATACGTTTTTTCAATGTAGTGCAAAAACTTCATTTTATGACCTAAAAAATGTCATATGTCCTAAACTTTCTAAATATAATACGGTTACTAAAAGTATTGCTTGGTGGCCCAAATAATCTACAA
The DNA here is from genome assembly GCA_023529315.1 of Papaver bracteatum. NCBI lineage: Eukaryota > Viridiplantae > Streptophyta > Magnoliopsida > Ranunculales > Papaveraceae > Papaver > Papaver bracteatum. Next base: position 67,176 of record JAJJWX010002617.1, read on the forward strand.
TATCATAGTTCGAATATAAATAAATATTTTTCTTGCAACCTTAAATTTGCAAATTTAAGTAAATATATTTCTTGACCAAAAATTTTCATGGTGACTCAAATCTCTTTGATTATCCTGGAGATGAGCCATAACCATCCCTAACCCGAAATTTATCATGTGACTCAAACTCTGACTCATCCTACAAAATTTTCCTTACAACAACCCATGATTTGTTATATCGGTGATCCAAAAATTTCTATGTGATATAAAATCCACATTGTGTAATAAAATTTGCCTCATTGCAACTTTAGCCAAAATACTGTTCATCTGACGTATAATCTTTTCCGGCGACCGATTTGTAAACTTAATATCATTTTCGTGAGCTAGGATCCGCAATGCAAACCAAAATTAACCATTTATGACTCTTGGTTTTTTTCATGCCTAAAAATATACATGTGACATGTTTAACTATCCAAAGTGTCATCACGACTTGAAAAACTATTATTATGATCCAAAATATGTCATATGACCCAAAGTTTCCAAAATACTCAAAGTCTGGTGCATTGATCCAAAAACATATCTAAAAACTCAATCATATCTCTTAAGGAAAAATTACTCCTTATCACCCATGTGTGCTTCATGACACGAAATGTCACTTGAATCAAAATCCATCATAATAACCTTAAAGTCTGCCTATATGTTGGTCTATCTTAAAAAACTTGCTCTATCATGATTGAAAATTGTTGTTATTCATCAATTACTTGATTAATATGATGCTAATTGTTTTCGTCTATATGAGTGAGTAATCGCTTCTAAGCATTGTTCTTAAGATTTTAGGAGGAAAACTATGTTTGGAAAGGAATCGATAAAATTTAAGATATAATTTAGGAGGGGTAACTGGTAGTTGTACAGTGTAGATAGATTATGCTTTTACTATGATTATGACATATGTAGTCAATCTTGGCTGAGATTTTACCAAGATGAGACTCGGTTGAGAAAACCATCGTGATTATGGTGAGACGAGTTTGCGAGTTTAGGAGTAGTATGGAAATTTCATTATAAAAAAAAATCAAAACTAGCCTAAAACTTGATTTTCTTTATGTGTGTGAATTCATGAATCATATTTCACTTGAGATGAATTTAGGTTAGGCTAAAATCTCCAATTTCTTGTATAAAATTTGAAACAAATACCCGAAATTTCTATAAGATAAAGCTATTAAGGCGTTTCAGTCCCGACGAGACCGAGGCCTGAAATTCACTATTGCGACCCAGAATTTTACCTCAAATCTAGCAGTATGACTAAAACATCTGCTTAATGACCAAAAAATGAATCCTTAAAACAGAATTTTACTCAGTAACTCATATCTATCTCGTGACCTATAAAAAACCTCCTATCTTGACTTTAAGGAAAAAAAATTGTTCTCCCGCTTCTCAAACACTTTTATCTTATAACATCACCAACCAATCATCAGACAAATGTATGGTTGTAATAAAGTTTAAAAACGCTTGATAAATAAATAAAAAAATTATCTAAATTAAGTGAACATATTGAATTGAGTTCACTTACCATGCCATTATAATAATAATCCATCTGACCATGACTTGAAATCGATATTATTATATGATTGCATATTGATGGCCTAAACGGTAAAAAAATAGTAAAATAATATATATGCCATAGAGAAATTTTAATCATCGTTCTCAAGTTTTGGCCTTTGGGAAGGGGAATTAAGAAATTATAGATTGCTCTTCATGAAATTTTGGATAGAAGGGGTAACACAAGTTAAATCGGTTAAGATTCTAGTATTATTTTTCTCCAAGATATATGAGTGAAACCCTCTTTGGCTCAAATTTAGTCCATGGAGTAAATCTGAGCAGATCATCTTTATTAACAAACTTCTGACTTTTTAATATTATTATCCTTCTATCTTTTTTTTTTACTGTGTCATGGTTTTAGCTTACTATTTCGTTGTAATCGTTTTAGTTTTAGTAGGTGGTGATCTTCTTCAATATCAAGAACATGTTCAACCCCAACGTCATCTTTATCATCATATACAATAGCCTCTGCAATTATTAAGTTTCAAGACTGAGTTCTGATACCGATTCAGACCGCCTCCAGTAGTTACATACCGATTTTAATTACATGTTTTACCTTTGCTACTTTGATCTTTATATAAGCCTTAAGAAATGGTTGGATCTCTCAATGATCTTAACATTTTTGCTGAATGCATATTTGATAATAGGTTTTGAAAATACGGAGGTGTAACAACCTCTACCAATATTTTGATTAGAAATCTGTATGGACAACTCCGAGTTATTTTCTAGAGAATCAACTAGACAGTTAGACTGAATTAATAGAAAATACTCAAGGAGTTATTATCTCAATCTCTCGATTTGATTTACTCAAGCAAATAATATTCGCGAGTCTAATCAAAGAGAGATAACTTGGATGGTACCAAAGACCAATATCCAAGTGTCAATCGATTTAAATCAACAACCAATAGGTCGTATATTCTAATCGATTGAACAACGCAAAACCTGTATTATTTCAATTATATAAAAATATAATGCGGAAAACAAATAACACAGACACTAGAATTTTGTTAACGAGGAAACCTCAAATGCATAAAAACCTCGGGACCTAGTCCAGATTAAACATACAATTTATTAAGCCACTACAGACATTAGCCTACTCCAAATTAACTTCGGTCTGTACTGTAGTTGAACCCCAACCAATCTCACACTGATCCAAGGTACAATTATGCTCCTACGCCTCTGATCCCAGCAGGATACTGCACACTTGATTCCCTTAGCTGATCTCACCCACAACCAAGAGTTGCTACGACCTAAAGTCGAAGACTTTAGCAAACAAATCAGTCTCACAGAGAAAAGTCTACAAGTAATAGATAAACTCGTCTCCCACGAATAAACCTATGAGTTTTGTTCCACCTTTCGATAAATCAAGGTGAAAAGGAACCAATCTATAAAACCAGACTTATATTCCCAAAGAAAATCTTAGTTTCATCAATCACCTCACAATAAACTTAATCGACGCAGCGAAGAAGATTATTGAGGAATCACAAACAAAGAGACGATGATGTTTGTGACTACTTTTATCTTGCCTATCGGAGATAGAAATCTCAAGCCAATTATTACAATTGTACTCATACGATAAAAATAGCAAGATCAGAACACACAACTACAATTAAAGTAGTATCGGTCTGGCTTCACAATCCCAATGAAGTCTTTAAGTCGTTAACCCTAATTTAGAGAGAAAACTCAAGGGTTAATGGAGATCGACTCTAGCTTAGAGAAAACTAGTATCACACAAGAAAGGTGTGTGGGGATTAGTTTTTCCAATGGCTAGAGTTCTCCTTATATAGTCTTTCAAATCAGGGTTTGCAATCAATGTTAGCTTGCTAACAAAGCATTCAATATTCACCGTTATATGAAAACCTGATTATATACAAGCTAATATCTCTCAACTGTTAGATCGAAAACTTAGCTTGACATACACACATGTACTTGATGTTTTGGGTTTGTGTAACCGTACCCAAACGTGTACAATGGTTGGTTCAATATTAGTCAAAAAAATGGTTAGCCAAATGATAAATTTCATATCAACCATATTCTTCTTCACCATAACTAGTCCAAATGACTCAAATGAACTAGTTAGAGAGTTGTTCAATTGCTATGAGATCTCAAGTACTACAAGAGACACAATTGAATCAAAAACGATGTGATTCACTCGAATCATTAATCATGAACTATAAAGCCACGGCTTGCAAAAGCATTCCTTAGTAATTTAGAATAAATTCACGAACAACATTTTCAGACATAACCTCTTGAGTTCGCGGACTCAAGCTAACCGGTTGAAGTTAATAAACTCCAGAAGAATTTCTCGGGATGAGAACTTCCGTCAGTTCGCGGACTGCACCGAGCTTCAACTTGCAGATATTCTCGGGTTCGAGAACTTACGCGTTCATGACCGAGTTCTTGCTCACGTTCGGTTCCACTTGATCAACAAAGTTCGCAAACTTCGGTTCAAGTGTTAAGGACTTATACATATATGTGTTTCCACAACAATGTTTATATCCCACAATGGTTATATAGTCTAAACTCTCATTTCAATCATTGAAACATTCTCAGAGGACGTCATATAGTTGTTATTCACGAACTAGTTTTCGTCAGAGCAATTTCCAAAGTGATTAAAACATAACATGACTTTCGTCACTAGGCAAAGATGAACTTGGCTAAAGCGGAAGCTTTACCAACACCCATCTCGAGAAATAGATAAGCGAGATATACTCAGCTCGAAATGTCACATGTGCATATTCTAATAAAACGACTTTTGTCTCAAGATAGGAGATATAGTAGATAGACTTTTGAGTGATAGATAAGTTCAAGTCTCCACATACCTTTTAGTCTATGAATATCCACTGGTTCCTTGAGTAGTCCTTCGTCTTGTATGCTGATCGCCATGGAGTTCTTGAGCTCAACTACACTTTTTATCCTAGTCCGAGACCTTAGCTATAGTAGACTAGAAATCAAGACTATATAGTTTTGACAAACATGCTTGAGATAGCAACACATGCGAGTTTGACAGAGTAGTGCTCTTATAGGTTTGCTTTATTTCTCAACCACAAATGGACATTTATCCTAGTTAATTTACCCATATTTTTGATTCATGTAAAGTTAGAGACCATTTAAAGATTTTTTTTTTAAATTGATTTGATGTTTGTAAGGTTGTTGGATCATTTTGTCCGATTTACTATAACCGATCTCGTTTTGGATTTCAAGTTTAATATAATTTAGGGTTTTTCGTGGAAAAAAAGACATATGAATGAGAATTGAAGCCTTTGCTACTGTGTCAAGTGTGTTTTGCCAACAACATTATATATTGCTAATTTGCTATATGGACTTTCGATAAGGCCAAGCACGGTGGTAAGGAATTTCGTTTAGCTATAGCTTGTTTGTAGCTAATTAAATCCAACTATTATGGTCTTCCGTGTCGCTTAAAGGTAGCAAAATTCTTTAGCTACACTTTAAAGTTGATCAGATCTGATGTGGGTTGTAGCTAAGTGGAATCAAACTCAATTTCTGTTGAAAAACCTACTTTGCGGAAACTCAGTTTTCGTGTGATTTTCAATTTTAATCATAATTTTTCGCTTTCAACTCTTTCTTTTTTTACTGAAACTCTTTTTTTTTTCTTATTATACCTCCAAATTTTTCTCTTAAATTTTTTTTTACCAATAAATGATATTTATCTAAATCGGTGATTTTTTTAAAAAAATTCTTCAAAAACCGAGTATCCGTTTGTGATTAAGCTAAGGCATGCCCATCACCCGTAATAAACTGCACCTCTTTTGCATTTCGCTTAGCTACAATTATGCTAGCTAAGGGAAATGCGTTGCCCTTGTGCTTGGCCTAAGTGTGTGTAATGCAGTCTTAACTCTAAGAATCAAGACTACTGTTGAAATATCGGCATTCAAAAAAAAAAGAAAAAAAAAAGATTGTCCAGATCAATAAATTCATAGAGGTATGCTCCACAGAGCACAGCTCATGATTGAAAAATATCAGATAGACTAACGGGTGGAGTCGATCAAATGAACTCTGATGGAACGTGACAAATCTAGTAAGCAATTTCATTTCTTTCTTTTCTTTTCTTTCTTTCTTAGGACATCGCCTTTATTAGTTATCTTGCTTTTGTCTTTTTTTCTTCCTCCATTCTTCTAATGATTTCACTTTTAGAGTTGAACTGTACTTGTTTGTATAGAGATTATACATTTGAACTTCAAACATAGTAATACAACAATCGCAAACAAAACAAGAAAAAGAAAACTGCATAAAAATTGTAACAAATGTTCAACTATTCTCATTGACAAATCGTATTAATTGGAATAGCTCACTTTGTGGTGCCATCAACCTATGAATGACACATTTTTAGCCCCTTACCATTAAAGGACCAAAAGGAAAGACCTGATCTGGCCAGACTACTATCAATTTTGGGGTCATAATAATAGAGTTAGGGGAAACAAACCCTTTGGCTGCATATGGATTAGGGGTATAATGTTAGGTGAGCAATCTTAATCCATCAACCTATCATGTTTAGACTTTGGCGGTGGGGTGTATCCGGCAACATATAGGTCCAAAACTGCCACTTGACAGGTCTCAAAAGTCATATCAAAATAAAATTAACAAATAATTGATGATGAGATTAGGACTAAAAACGGTAGGACCTAATTAAACGTCTAATCGACACTAAAGGGGTGGGTGGACAAAGTCATATTCATTCATATATCATCTGATGGTTATGACCCCAGCCAGTCACGTCAACCTTTGACTTAAGACAGATGGATGAGTTGATGAGAGATTCTTGTGGGTAAAAAAGAAGGTGCCCATTACACACCCTAGGCCTACTTGTTGGATATTCCTTTGCCAGTTTTGCTTTTCTTGTCGTTTTCCTATATGCTAAAGAAACGACAACTTCCACTCCCTGATTTTCAGGATTTGTAAACACAAAATGATAAGGTAATAATCTTGATTACCTTGTGGCCACAGTCAAATGTTCCAAAAGCCTCCTAGTAAGGATGGAAAAGAAATAATCCAATTTCTTCGAAGAGAAATGATAGACACACCGAAGTGTGCACCGCAACGCGTCCCGAGAGGGAAATGGACCGATGAGATCAAAGCCTCTAAACACTTGGATCAGGAATGGGCAGTCAGGATGGCTCGGTGCACAGCTCGGTGAGCTTTTTTCGGTCAATGTAGACTTTTCGTTCTTCCAAACCTTTTAGGGTTAAAATCTTTAGTGTGAGACAGTGTAAAATGTCTAGTATTGTGATTCTGTGAACAGGTAAATTTTCCTTTTTCAGCAACTATTGGATGAAATGATTATCTCACATTATCGCGAACAAGATCATTTGACACTATTAATCTATTATTTTCACTATCTCATATTTTAGATGTTTATTTTGTGAATTAAAGTTAAATAGTATTAAATTTGAATTTTGGGATATGTTACTCTTACAAAATTTTACATACGCATCGAAAATGAGCGCATTCCGGAAGGTATAACACCATCATTTTTCAATCTTAATTTTAATGGTTGAAAATCAGTTGATTTTCAATAGCTCATTTTTAAAGTAGTTTGATGGTAATATTATATGTTTAAGAATACACTCATTTTTTTTCGTAGGAACATAGAGCTCTGTAAGAAGAACATATCCCCTAAATATTAATTTCAAACCCGTAACCGTTTGGTTTTTATTCGAAAAAATAATGCCCAAAATGTAAGATAATGTGAGAATAAAAGTGCGAGGATATCCTCCATCTTTCATGTTATCTCCAAATTTTGGTAATTTTTTCTCTTCGACAAAACTCAAATGTAAATAAAGTTGAAATTGGACCATTCTTTTGTTTTTTTTATAATATATTCTTCGTATATTGTTCTACATTTTTTATCATAAATGAAAACAATTCCAAACTTGTAAATACTACCTTCCATCAAAAATTAGTCATTGAAAATTACCATTTGAAATTAAAATTTGTGTTGGCATCTCGGAATGCAAAAATGAAAATTAGGAATATAGGATATAGGATATAGTATAAAGAATATATTACCGCATCTAAAAACTGGCCCGATTGGGGTATACTCACAATAATTAGGGTATATAAATTTTGTTCCCAACCATAATAGTGAGCTAAGGGGTGTCTAACATGTATAAAGCTACCTAATTACCCTTCCGCTAATAATAACTAAAAATATTCCCCTTTCAATTTTAGATCCAAACACCAAACCTTATTCTTTTCCTTCTCCTTCTTCATCAACCTAATGTTCAAGCCCTTTCTCCTTCTTTATGTATCATAGTTCTCAAATGAAAAAAATGTCGATCGGAATTTTAAAAAGTCGATTAATTCTTTCAAACTCTATCAAGTAATTTAGTTTGTTGTTTGAATGTCATATTAGGCTGCAAAAATCGAAATCATTGAATTACAGTTGTGTGGTCGTCATGGTATCTCTTTATCTACCTTGACGATTAGTAATAGTCATTATCTTCTTAGGTTGAGTATCGTGATGACTTTTCATCTCTGAAAGTAGCATTTACAGGGTCATCACGATATTCATCCGTATAGTTTGCCGACTAGTGCTGTAATAATTAAGGTCGTCATGTTTTGAAAACTTGAACCTTGCCGACCAATAATTGCCATACAATAGTTTCTATGTGTATATTTTTGTTTTTAGTCAGCATGGATTGGGGAAACTACCTTGACGACTTAGTGTTGGTCATCACTTTGTGCAATTTCAACCATGAAGACCAATAACAACTAAAATCAACCTTTATTCGTGTCCCATTTTTCATTTAGTCGTCATGTTGTTTTATTTGTAATCATGATTGTGTATAATATTTTTAGTCCTCAATGTTTGCATTATCGACCTTGACGACTCAAGCTAAATCGGCAGGTTATGAAATTAATACCTTGTCGACTAATCATGCATTTATAACACATTTCTATGTATGTCAAAACTCATTCGGCCAACGTTATGGTTTATTATCAATATGCCGTCTAAGGAATAAGTCGTTATCTTCCAATTTTGACGATCATGATGACTTTTCATACTTTCAGTTCTTAAAGTGTTGATTTCTTCTGTAATTTGGAGAATGAAACTATTAAACAGCTTTGCAATACACTTTTTCGAAGTGCTTGGCTAGTGTGGTTTCATTTCCATTACAAACAAAATTCTCAAAGAAAAAAAAAATCAAAATTCTCCCAAAAAAATCCAAAAAGTTCTGGAGTTCACAGAACTTTTTAGGTTTGCGTAGCGGTTTGTAAACTTTCCACCAAACCTAAGTTCAGGAGTTCACAAAACTTTTAATATTTGCATACCGGTTTGGGAACCTTAAGACTGTCGTCGGTTCCGGAGTTCACATAACTAAATTGGTTTGAGTACCGGTTTGGAAACGCTACCGAGTTCAGGAACACGAAACTGTTTAAGTTTGCGTATCGATTTGGATACTCACCCCATTTTCGTAACCACAGTTCAAGAATGATTTTCATACAAATATGTATACCGATCCGGTTCACGAGTCACACATATTTTTACATGATACACATAAGAATATGTGTGCTACTAATATCTAAGTCGATATATACCTACTCTGTTACGTGTACAAGTACATGTAATATGGGTTCATACATATAAAAAAATTCCAAGTAAAACTGATACCACTTTCTTGTATCCGAATCAATAGTAGTCCTATATTTCTCTAAATGGATTCAAAACATTCTTGAATAACATTAATGACATATATCATTATTCCAGGCTATTTCCGAATGATAAGCTTGAATCATGATTTTGATTCCGAACATTAAATTTTAGTTAACCGAAATTCATCAAGTATGAACAAATGTTAATTAAGCTTAGTCATTATGTTTCGAGAAATTCTTCAAATAGATAATAGTTCTCGACTAGAAATTCTTGTCTATGCATACTAGTCTAATTAGTTATGTGACATTGTCTCAAATGATAGAAAAGTGAATATAACTTGAGATATGGGTGGTTTAATCTTCACTTACCTTTTGTTGATAAAGTTCTCCAAAAACTTCGGTTGATTCGCCTTAAAATGGTAGAACACAATGATGACTGCCGTGATCCATTGTTTCTCAACTATATTTCTATCTTAGTACGAGACTTAACTAATTGTAGACTAGAAATCAAGATATAGTTTTGACAACTACATTTCTGACAATAATAAATAAAAAAAATTCCTTGCAACTTTTCAAGCCCTCAAGAGAAAATTATAAATATCTGGAATGATAAAACCTCAACGTGATTTACTGTCATCGTCTAATAGTTTGTGAATTACACCACTAATATATTAATAAACATATAGACTTTATGGCTGTAAAAAAGTAAATTCCCTTGCCTTTTCAAGCCCACGCAAAAATTATAAATCTCTAAATAAATACTAAGAAAAATATCCGAGATCACATCCAAGTTTTTTTTTTCTTTCCAGAATACAAATAAAAAGTATAAAAATGAAAAATGCTTTTATCGGGAGTTGAACTCTAAACCTCCCACTAAAATTGTAAATCTCTAAATAGATATTGAGGAAATACCCTGGATCACATCTAGGGCTTTTTTTTCTTCCCAAATAAAAAATAAAAAATATGAAAAATAAAAAAAATACTTTTCATTGAGAGTTGAACTCAAGACCTCCCGTTTACTAAACGGGTGCTCTAACCAACTGAGCTATGAAATCTTTATGCTTTGAACTTATTATCATTCAAGTTCAATAAAATAATGATGTCGAAATTTTTAGATTGCATAAAATAACTTTGATAACTGATTTTCACCCAAATTTTTTTATCATCCTATGACAACAAAAAATGAATAACTAAATAATTAGTGATATATGAATAAGCGTTGGATCCGATTGACAAATTCCCGTGGTTGCCCACATCTAGTCTGGCTCTCGAGATAAATGTATTAATTTTGGAAACTTATTAAATTATTTTTACTTATACGGTATGATGTAACAGGTTATATATATGAAATTGTATGAAAACTATTGTTTACATATTTTTATGTAAATTATAAATTTAAATTGGGTTTTGTTATTTTGTGCACCCATGCAGAAGATAAGAGTCAATCATTGACCTTGGATATGATAAAAAATAATAAAAAATTATAAGAAATGATGTATTTTGCATTGAAGAATGTAAAGTTTACAATAAACTTATTAATCATTTAAATTAATATTTCCAACATTTGTTTTGTGAAATAATGTGGAGTTTTCATTTAGATAGAGTGAACTTTTTTTTTTTTTTTTGAAAGAAAGATAGAGTGAACTTGAGGAGCAAACATAGTGTACTCCATTCTTCCGTTTAATTGAGGAAGAAAAATTAATATTCTATCTAAGATGTAATATGATTAAATTAATATATAGAAAAATATATTAATAATGTAATGTTGGAATTTGTTTGTTTTGATAACTAATAATGGATACTTGAAAATCAAACTAAGTTTTGGGATGCTTTATTTTTGGGAGGAAAGTACACAGGGTACATTGGAATAGATAGAAATGATTGAGATTTGAAATAAAACTTAGAAAATTTACAATGATAATAATAATAATAATAAATATTTTTATTTTCTTAAAAAAGAACACTTAGAATCCTGTTGGGGAAAATAATAACAATACGAGAATAAGAAGTTAGCTAGTCCTGAAAGCTTTGAAGTTCAAGAAGAAGATTTTGTTGTTTCCCCAAGAATTATGTCGTTTTCTGACTTAAATCCATTCCCAACCTTTTCATAGTTTTCTAACTAAACAATTTCTATTTTCTTTTAGGAAATCAAATAGCGAAATGGATCATAAATATACTAAGAAAACAAATGTTACTGTTCATTGATGTGGGAGTTTTCATATTTCTTTAGATGTTCTTTGTGTGAGTTAATTAACTTTTTTTACATAAAAAAAGTTACGAATTGTATTACTTTTTAATTTAATCTGAACGGATATACCTTACCACTAAGAATTATGGGAACTTCTGTCCCGGCACCGGGAGAAAATTGTTGTTGCAAGCCAATAAAACCACATCATTTTATCCATTCTAGTTTTAATAGATTTGTTTTATCAGGTTTTTTATTTTCACATTAACAAGCCAAATAGTCTGGGACAAGCACAAATGGGAACTCATAAAACCAAAATGGAAGAAGACTTAAATCTGATTAAATGGTCGGAAATCATTTCCTGGCCTACCATCATCTCTCCCTTATATATAAAAAGAAATTGGACATCTTTGCAGTTTATTGCTCTTTCTTTTCAAGATTTACTTGTAATTGATGTCCTTATTTGTATTAGGGTCTTAATTATTATGTATTTTGATGTTTTTGTTATTTTGTAAGTGAACATGTAATCACTGTTTTGATTTGGATGAAATGAAATATGTTGATTGAAATGAAATATATTGATTGTAAAAAAAAAAAAAAAAAAAAGCCTCACATTAGATGGCTGCTAATTAGGGTGCCAATTAACCGGATAGAGTACCAATTCCAAATAAGAGAAAACACTTTCTATTTTGTTTTATAGCATGAGGTTTGGTGCCCTTCCTAAAGGTGAAACAAAGTAGTTATTCACAATAAAGTGAATGCACCTAACGATCACAATTTTGTTTCAATGAGACCCGGAATTCCAGCTGAAGAAGAGATTATGGTATTCCAGCTGAAGAAGAGATTATGGTATTTTGGAAGAGATTATGGTATTCCAGCTGAAGAAGTTAACTAACGGACTTCGGATGCTTACACCACACCATGGGCAACTAACTTTGGATGCTTACACCACCAGACTAATTCTTTTGACCCACATTGTCATCAATGAACAAGCACAGGCGTTTTCCATTTTGTCAGGGCAAAAAGAGGATGTTTCTCTTATCGGATGTAACCAACACTAAAAATTTCCTTCCATCAACTCATCATCATCTAGGAACTCGTAGTGTATATCCAATAATATCAAGATCCATTGAATGGACCCCATGTTCTTCTTCTTTGGATTCCATAAACTCAACGGTCAGGGTGCTGTACTCAATAGGGATGAATTGAACGGTGCGGATATGAAGAGACATGTAAGAAGGTTCCCCCGCAGAATGAGGGGGAGCCATCATCTCTTAGGTGCATAGCTGGTGTTCATTCATGGCTCAATTTTCCATGATCATCAAGTGGGAAGCTGGTGTAATGTAAGACGCGTGGGTCACGCCGACACACACAAAGAGAGAGACAGATGCGGATCTCTATCAAGGATAGTAGTAAGCATGAGAGCAGAGAGCGGAAACCCATGAACCTAAGATGCTTTTTGTCGGATCCATATTCCACCCCCATGGAATGCTTCTCCCTCCTCCTCCTCCTCCAACTCTATGTGTGGATGATGCCTCCACTCTGTATGTTTCAAAAGCATCTAGAACAATATATTTTTAACCTCGCAGTAAAAAAGATAGACACAATAGCCAAATCTTATGCCAATTTTGACAAGGTTGTTACAGCCTTACAGAGTTATACTATATCCTACGATGTTACCAGGACCAAGCAGAAATAACCTTTCAATTACATGGAGTTTAAAACCACGTGAAATTTGATAACTCACCTAGCCGCTTTGTGAAATTTGGTCTTGGCTTTTTTTAGTGGTAGCTCTATGTGGTAGGAATAATAGGTGTCTTTAATACCAAACGTGAAATGGTTCTGATGCAGAGGCCATTGACTAACAAGAATAGTTACTACCCACCTAAATACGAGTGAGCTTAATTAGTCTGACTTAATTAGGGTATTCCCAATTTTAAGTGGAGTCTTTTTAAGGGTTAAGGGGGAGTCCTAATGGGTGAAGTTACAATACTACCCTTGTCCTTTATAATTATATTACCCTATTCAGTTTTTTATTTTCATCTTCCTTCTTCTCTTCTTCTTCTCTTCCACCACCATACCGACCTCCCCCACCACCACCATTAAAAATAGACGATTAAATCGAGTGGATCGTCGATTCAAAATTTCCGATTAATCTTCAAACATGGATCCGCCACGACCTAGGGCTAGTCGTATAAAGACGCTAATCGAAAACCCAATGAGTATAACCCTGGAATTGCAAGTTTGGTTCAAAAGAAAGTGAAGAAAAAAACGGTTGAAGAAGAAGAAATCGAAGTCACTCAAACGGAAGAAATTGTGCGATTAAGAAAGTAAGGGCTTACTTAAACTCATTCTAGTACTTCAATTTCATGTTTGCATGTCAAATTAGGTCAAAAAAATCGAATATTTGAATTTGCAGTTATTTGCCCGGCAAGGTGTTTGTTCCAAGACCCTGCCGGCGTTTCATATTTAGGGTTCCGCCGGCAGGCTCTTAGGTTGAAGATCTTGCCGGCTGTTTAGTCATTGTAACTTCTTTTACAGGGTCGGAAAGTTATTCAACCTATAAGCTTTCCGGCCTCAGTTATTTTTTAAGCCGGGTCGGTTATAAATTTTTACCTTGCCGGCTGTATTTCAGTTTTTTAGTATCTCCTGATGCCTTAAATTATGATAGTCGGAATGTTATTTGGATAAAACCGTGTCGGATGTTTGTTAGCCGGCAATGTATGGGTAATGGACCACGCCGGCTGTAGTGGAAAATTTTAAGCATCTCTTGATGCCGGTGTTGTTTTTATTATAGAGCTTGTCGATTATTGATGTTGAAAACCATGTGTTCATAGTTGTAAAAACCGGCATTTTATTGGAATAAAACCCTGCCGACCATTCTTTAGCCGGCATATTGTTTAGATATTCACCCTTTCGACCTTGGTCTGCCGGATTGGTTGTATATGTTGACCCTGCCGACTTATAATTTTTTTCTTAATTGTTCTTGTTCATGTTGCAAAAGGCAAAGAAGAAAGCTCTGAAAGCTCTTAGTCCTCATTCAAGACCTCCTCGTGTTGGTGATAAATTCTTGACTTCAACACATCTAGGGCATACGTTGTGCCGGGAACGCTCAAGATCCGTTTACCGACTGATTCTGAACCACCATCGGAACCCAGTGATTTAGACGAGACTCCATATGAATACCAATCAATTCCATCTGGTAGAAGAGGTGATGATGATGATGTTGATGAAAGAACTCTGGCTGCTGGAGGAGGTAACAATGATGATGATGGTGATGGTGATCAAGATATCCCTAATGTTGGAGGAGGTAATGATGATGATGATGATGATGGTAATGGAGATAAAGATAAGGATATCGAAGAAGAAAATATTGAAGAGACAGTGAAAGAAGAAGAAGAAGAAGATGAATAACAAACTCTAGCTATTATTCAAAAAACCAAAGCTTCAACTGAAATCGGAAAGAAGAAGAGGGTTATCACTAAACCATCTAATTCCCACATGCCTCCCTCTCAATTTAAGGTTAAGTTGAAACCAGGTGAGGCTCTAAAAGGGACCCCAAGAGATGTTGGACATGTTCTTTTTGGATACAAAGACTCATGGGCATGTGAAATCCAAAATACTATCGTAAGTAATCTTAATCCTTCTTTGTTTTTTATTTAAGTGTATCTTATCTATCTTAAATTTGCGTCAAGTGTTTGTATTTCTTTTCATTATGTGTTTTGGTATTTAGGATCACAAGCATGTCATCCGTATCTTGAGGCACCAAGCTTCATGTTCAGTGACTAAAAACTGGGACCTTGACGAGGAATGTGACGAGGTGCAAGCGATTGTTAAGAACTCCGGGTTGTGGCATGCGGTGGAGAGTTCGAATATTGAGTATGATAGAGTTACCATATTTTCATTTATAAGAGGTTCTACGGAGAGACTGATACAATGTTATTCCCATTCGGTGAGATGGAGATAACTCCCAATGATGCTCATCAAATTCTAGGCCTCGAGGTTGAGGGAAAAGCAATCAGTGAGGGCTTCGATAATAGCATTTCTTGGGAGAATATCTTCAAATTGACCAAAACTTTGTTCGGTTGGAATCAGGTTGAGACATAATCTATGCTTGTGATGAAGGATGGTAATCTAAGCAAGAAGTTTAATCTGAAGAAGTTGAGGGACACATTCTATGGGACCAAGAAAATCTATGATAAGGAAGGAAGGGTGGAATTGGTGCGAATCAATGCTACCACGTCAGCTTATCTGCTCTACGTCCTGGGCAAATGTATCTTCCCTGATAGTTCCGGAAGCTTGGTTGACGCCAGGTATATGCAACTATTGGATCCCTTATATAAGATGCATGAGTATTCTTAGGGTATTGCGATGGTCGCCTTCTTGAACAATGAGTTGACAAAGTCTTCAAGGGCACTCATTGCGCAAGTAAACGGAAATATATGTCTCTTCCAGGTAATTTTATTGTGTAAATCATTTATATTTGAAAAATACTTGTAATATAAGATTCTTACTAAACTTTGTGTTTGCATAGGTTTGGATATATGAGAACTTCACTACTTTGGTGAAAGCCAACTCCTACGTCAAAGTGAATGACGAGCTTGCGATTTATAAGCCAAGAGGACAAAGATATAGTTTTAAGGGTGCTCAGGATAAGGATATGTCGCAACATATTATCAACATGCGAATCTCCTTGGACAAATTGACTGTGGATGAGGTAATATTTGATCTGTATCGAGATGCTAGAAATCAAGGTTTAATCCAAAGGAGAGATGATGTTGCATTATACTACGGACCCTTGTTGTTCTCTCATGGATTTTCATTGTACGATCCACATCGGGTAATGCGACAATTGGGTTACGTCCAAGAAGAACTCCATTACGATGATGAGCCATTCCTTAAAGTGTTAAGGGAGGACTGCAACACGTCCCAAAAAACCATTAATGTCGCTTACGCTCCAGCGCCAGTTAAAGATCATTGGAACGGAAGACGTGAACGTAAAGTCGATACAAGTCTTTTGGACGAGGTGACCGAAGGTCATGGAGCTCATGATAAATACATGATGTGGTACTTAGGATGGGCTCGTCCTACTGTGATTAGGGAACAAACTTTTGAACAATTGGCTCGCAAGAGGAAGATGGAAGCGAAAGACCCAGCAACAACTCCTAAGTTCTTTGTAAGTATTTTAGAGTTTCCCTTACTCTTTTAAGATTACATTATCGAATCACTCTATTAATTATTTGTTGTTTAATTGAAAATAGAAGTAGCATTTGAAGACCTTTGTGAAGGTGTTGTGTTGCGCGAGAGAAAGATGAAAGCCTTTTTCGATTGAAGAGCAAACCAAGCACATTCACTATGCTAGAAATCTGGACAATGAGGATTCCACCGAAATGTTCAAGCAAGCTGATGCTGAAGTAAAGAGGGAAGAAAAATACAGGAGGGAAGAACAAGCCAAGATGAATGCTGACAAAAAGAGCGATCGCTCCCATGGTGATGGTAGTGGTAGTGGTAGTGGTGGTGGTCGTGATAATGCTAAACGGGGCCGTGGTCGTGGTGGTGAATGAATGCATTTCTAGTTCATTTCTTTATGTTGTGGTAGACAAATATTAAGGTTAATGGTTGGACATATGTTTTTTTTAAGGTTTATGGGACATGTTTTCGTATTTTGGAAACAAAATGTTGGATTTCTAGTTGTTGAATGAATGGTTTGTTTAGCTATATAATGTTTCAATCATTCCTCCGGAATGGTTTGGTTAAGTTACATTGCCGACTAAACTAGGGCCGACAAGGTTGTGAACTGCCAGACTGTCGGCCCTGACAGCTTCAATGGTGATGTTACCAGGGTCGGAAAGTTAAGTAG
Source organism: Papaver bracteatum (assembly GCA_023529315.1). NCBI lineage: Eukaryota > Viridiplantae > Streptophyta > Magnoliopsida > Ranunculales > Papaveraceae > Papaver > Papaver bracteatum. The sequence goes on from JAJJWX010002617.1 coordinate 84,410, forward strand.
TTCAATACCCTCCCGGTTGTTTTACATCCAGCAGGGTATTAAATTATAGACCCTGCCGGCTTTGTGTTGCAGAATAATCCTTCTCCTGATGCCTAAGGTCGGCATGGTTATAAATCATGATCCTGCTGGCTATACAATTGCCGGCATGCTAATATACATATACCTTCCCGACTGTTACACAGAAGAAAGGCAACTCCTGATGCCTAAAATCATACACAGGTCGGTAGGGTAATACAATTACGATCATGCCGGCCATACGTAGTCGGCATGTTTGGGACACAAAAACCTATCCGGCGAATACAAAATTCAAATTCTTGCAAGAACAAGTGCATTGATCGACTACCATAACATCCAAATTTGGGTACAATCCTATAAAGACACTACTTCTCTCTACAAAACAACACACAACTATTTGCATATAATGTCCAAAGCTCATATCATCATACACTCCATCTAACTCACCCAGTAGCTCTCTGCATACAACAATGGCATCATTTGATTCAAATGAAGATTTGGCAATCACCAAAGCTTGGTGCGCGGAAACTCGAGTTAGAAGGCAGTCTTCCGTAAGGGTGGATGCCGTAACCTTTTGGGCTAGGGTACATAAAAAAATATAGGCAAGAGTTTGGGAATCCAAATGGAAGAAGTGTTCAACAAATCCACGCTAGGCACCTAGTCATTGAAAAAGCGATACTTGCTTTTCTAGCTATCCAAAAACCGATTTTGAATGCTAGCCACTTTGGATTGTCCATTGAACAATTTGTAAGTATTTTTGTGGTTTATTTTACGTGATCCATGTTGTTTGATCTTCCAACTAAACACCACTAACAAAGTAAGTTTGTGTTTTGTTTTTGTAGCATGAAGTCGTCAAAGCGCGCTACTTGGAGGAAAAGGGGGAAGCATTCGCATTCGATGCAAGCTATCAATTCATGGTATCCAAAATTCCCAAGTATGCTCCCGACCTCATGTAGGCTGAATGGGACTCGGATTCCTCCGGTGAAGATTGATGGTTTTAGTGTAGGTTTTGTGGGTAGATCTCTATGTAAACCCTCACGAGACTATAACTCGTCCACTAGGGTCGCCTAGGGTTCAAAGGCTTGATGCACATGCTAAGTGCATTCGTTTTTCTGTCGACAAGGAGTTGTATTTTATGTTTCAATCAATGTAGTAACCATAATTGCATGAATAAAGTGAATTACATCTATTAAAATTCAGTTTTTTTTTTTTTTGGGATAACCAAAGTCGGCAAGGTTGTAAGATTACTACAGTGCCGACTAAATGCTAGCCGACAAGGTAGGAAAGTTAATAAATGCCGACTTCAAAAGGCCGGCTAGGTAATAAATCAATACCATACCGACTACCTACGCATTTATAATAGTCTCCTTTGTGTCCAAAAAATAATAAAGCCGACATCTTCTTCATTCGTATACCCTGCCGGCCAATTTAAGTAGGCACTTGCTTCATTCGTCTACCTTGCCGGCCTCTAATGGTCGGCATGATCTTCATTAGTCGACCTTGCCGACTTTTCATACTATCGTAACTGAAAGTGTTGATTTCTTCTTTGATTTTGAGTATGATTTCATACAACAGATTTTCAATCCCCTTTTTAGAAGTGTTTCGGTTGTGTGTTTCATTTTCGTTGCAAGAGATATTCTCAGGAAAAAAAAAATCATCAAAAATCATCCCACAAAAGTTCAATCAAAAACAAAATTTCATAACTTAAATTTATAAGTTTTAATCTATTCAATCAATTTAAACTTAGTTAATTAATCTAATCAAAAATTTAACGTTAATTAAATGAGGACAATTTAGTCATTTTAAAAATATATGATTAAGTGGTGACCTCTTTTACTTCAAGATGACCCTATTTTATCTTATTGTGTATACCCCAATTAATATGAGTATACCCCAATCAAGCCAGGTTAATTAGACGTTCCTGTAGGCATTAGTTGGACTTGCATTGCATGTGTCTTACTTATCGGCCACTTCACAGAAGTCATTAGACATTCAGCGGCATACAGTATGTTGTTGGAGCGCCTGCATATATTTCCAAGGCATGCTTTTGGGTCTGTCGTGTTATGAAGAAAATTGTACTTGGGCACCTCAATCAACTTCAATTACAACATGGTACAATTCCTTCAGGAGGTTTGGTTTCTACTTTTTGACTATAAAGGCTTGTGTACTTGCGCTAAAGGAATACGACATAATGTACTGTAGCTGTAAAAACTGTGACCGCTTTTCTCTTGACAAGATTCTGATTTTGGGCAAAATGTTACGCCACATTTTATATCTTGACAAGTGACAATCTTCTGACTTCTAGCCCATTTCATTTGACCAGCTGCTGCCAAGGACCAAGGTAGTGATAATTATTTTGGTAGCTCTTCTTCAACTTGTACGACAATATTATGTGGTGTGGTAAGGTTTACCATTTTCAAAGTGACGAGTTCCTTCCATAATTCGTTAGTGAGCAGACAGAGAGTTGGAGCCGGATAGACCGGCCCGCAATTTAGTGGTCATGCCGTCCCTTGTAATGCAAACAAAACTCTTCATTAAAGAATTGAGGGCTTCAAAATCTGTCTCTTTTTCTGATCTGGACCAATCAAAGCAACTCTCAATCACATTTCCTTCGTACATTCATCCTATCCCAACTACTGAAAATCTGAAATCCATGTTTTCTCAGACAAAAAACAACCATTTCCAATCTTTCCATCAACCATTTATTGTTCATGTCTTTTAGTTTTACTAGAATTTTTTTTTTGTTACGTGCCCGCTGTTATATGTATAAGTCGTTGAAACACATTTCATTTTTTCCTTCCAAACAATAATTCTCTCAAACTAAAATTCCCACACTGATTATGTACAACCAATGATGACATTATGATCAAGAAACATCCACAATCATCATTTTATTTTATTTTTTGATTTAATTATCTACCAAATTCAAGTACATAATTCAATATAATTTGGTTTTGGTTTTGGTTTGGGTTTATATATGTGAACACAGAAGAATTTTCTATAAATTTGAGCTTTTATTTTATCTCGTTCTCCAACTTCTCGAGCAAGCGGTAGTAGTAGGCAAAACCAATAACCAATTAATGCAACATATTAGAATGAGCGTACAGTTGTGTGAATGAAGTAGGTTGTTGATTATTCCCAAACACCAAGACTTTTTGTTTATTTTCTCCATTATTATGATTTTTCATTATTTGTGCATGATAACAAACAACAACTAGGTTTTCTTACTTGGGGTTTCTTCCATTTTGGATGAATAACTCTGAAACCATTTTAGGTTGAAGCAAAGCAACGTTTTACTCACGGGCTCTATATATGATGCAACTCACATTATCAATCCATATCTACCCACTAAAAATGGAGTTTAGTGAGGAAGAACATGGGAAGTTGTAGTTCTAATCACTAGCACTAATCTTCTCCCTAGAGAGAGAATAAAGGAGAAAAAAAAGATAAGGTTAAAGACTAATAATTAAAGTTAAAAAACAAAATGCTACTAATTAATAAAGAATTAGGACACCAATTTGGGTTTATTGTGACTAAGCCAACATTTTTCTTAAAGAAACCTTCTTTTTTGATTAAACTAACCTAACCCATTACAATCGGCTTTGATTAATGAAATTAATACTATAATCTTTGGACCACATAATTAAAAAACTAATACAACCATGTGAAGGGCATACCCCCTAATTAATAAGTTTTCTTTCTTTAACCTCGAAGCTGGCATAATGTTGCCATGTTTTCTACTTTCTCAGAAGTCACCTCTTTTTTGGTCTATGCCCATGGGGTGTGACCAAGCTATGGTTTTTGTTTTACTCCCTCATTATGTATTTGCAGCAGCTTATCTTCCAGGGAAGACCAACTCAATGCTTTATCACATTGCGCAAAGAAAGAGATGATGACGACGATGAAGATTAATTAATATTCGATTATTTAATTAATCTCGCACCAGCCGACCAAACTGCGATTCCCACGTGCCCGATGGGGATCGATTTCGAATCAATCTGCTCGCTAGTCCGCTTTGGACTGCTAGGTTTCTACCTAACGATCGATCTCGATCAAGAGCTTAACACATATCCCAAATTGCTTCCACTTATGTCAACTGTCTTCTTTAAATTCGCACTCATCGGTATCATCCGGGTTCCATTCTTTATTAGCGTCACCCTAATCTCAATTATTAATTAATGCTTACATGTTATCGCATTGGATTCTTGCAAGTTGTTTGCTAGTTTAACTAGAATTTCATTTTGTTTGCTGCCCGGGCATCGTTTCGACTTATTCTGTAACAAGCCTGAGGGAGACAATGAGGGCCAACTTATTGCAGCATCTGAAGTTATACTGAAGGTGAAATAGACCTTCATTCTATGCAGTACATGTGACGACATTTTCTGAAATTTTACACTAGAGATCAAAGGGAAACCGCAATCTATTAAAGATGATCAAATTCTGTGCGACAAGCACATTCATATAATCATACTGATCTCCTTCTTTTTCTTTCTTTGAAACCTTCATGTTCTTGGTAAAACCCTCTATTAGTAATAAATTAGATACCGTAGTATTGAAGGCTTAAGTTGAAGGTAAACCTAGTACTTGGTGGAGATAATGTTGTTTTACGTTGTCTTTTTAATGATTATATAGCGCTTAATCTTGTTAGATTTTCTTAAATATATTACATTTAAGGTAACTACCAAATCATCAAACCGTAAATTATATATATTCATTGTGTCTTAAACAATTAGTAATTATATAATCCCCTTGAACTTAATAGATTAATTAAGATACAAAAAAAAACTTACTAAAATTATATAAAGGTGTAAATCTTCCTCCTAACTATATGGAAGCGCCAATATCGATTGTACCACTAGATTTTTTTTTCTTTTAACAATTTGTAATGATAATAATTATTATTAGAAGATGCAACTTAAGATATAAGTTTTCAAATGGCTAGGTTTTATAATGATTTATTAGCTAGAAGAAAACATTAACAAAAATAAAATAAAATGTTTAATTAGTCAAAAATTTAAATCTTCTTCTTGTACTTGCTTATAGCTTGAATTGGTGTTATAAATTTAAGATAAAGATCTTGTCCCAAATGATATGGGGAGATAAAAATATACCACAAAAACAATAAAGATAATGATACTTTGAGAAATAATGTATGATTTCTTAAATTTAAAACATTCTAAAAGTTAACAGTACCAATCTACACTACTACTAATTAAGTTATTACACATTCAAACATTTACTTGTAATTGAAAATATTATCCAAAAAGTGATACTCATATGTGCAAATCTTGAAAATTGTTCTTAATTTTTTGAGGTATCTCAATATTTTAACCAGAACACAATGCATCTTAGAAAGAAATAATAGGTTAATTAGGAAAAAATTAATTAAGTTTCCTACATGCAACAAAATGATTAGAATCAATATACAAAGGGGGTGAAATATTGGATAAAGATAGATTAGTAACAACCTAATTTTTATTAGTTCAGAAAGGACATGAGATTAGTTAACTTTTACTTGAACCCTAAAAACAATGGGATAAAACTACTGCTTGATATAAGCAATAAAATTATAAAATGATGATCAAAAGCTAAGGCATATAAATAGTAAGTTAGTTGCTAAATAATATTAATGTTTGTGAAAAGTACTCTATCTAAATTATTTAACTCTCTTCAATTAACTTCTTCATATGATTTTCTCCTGCTCATATGTATATTTAAATTTAGTTTAGAATAGACTATCCAAATACAAGGTTGAACTTAAACTAATACTTATAATGAGTAAGGAGAAACTGCTCTTTTTTTTTCTTTTTTTACTCTAATTTTGCGGGAAACATATACTATACCGGTATCATCTACTATGTATTAGGGGCTCTTGAGGTAATCATTTTTTATTTTTCTTTTTTTTTGTATATTTAAAAAAGGAAAAAAGAAAAACAACATGGCGCGCGAACCAACAGAAAAACTCAACCCGCCGAGGAAATTAATAACTCTCGTATTTGGAGCCTCACAAAAATGATGAACATTTAAACACATACAGACGCAGGTAGTACTTCATCAGTGTTTTTCCGAAAAAAAAATTGAAATAAACTAGTATTTGGAAAAGAAAGACAATCCTTTCTCTGTAGGCTCATACGCAGCTTATGGTTGGACCTTCTTGTAATAGATTTGAGAAAAATGGTTTCGGAAGTTTTTGTCTAAAGTCCAATAAAAATAGCAAGGTTGGGCTCAGTATGGGCCCAAATATAAACATATCTATGGGCCAACTATAAACCTAGTGGTTTGTACTATGAAATGGGGAAATTAGGGGGAGACAAAAAAAATATTCTCATTGTCAAGCCCACAATTAATTTTTGGTATCGTGACACCCATAATTATTTCCGTGACACTCATAATTATATGAAATTATTAAAAATGTATGCATGACGGATTATGCATCCGCATGACAGGTTATGCATCAGGGGTATAATTGGCAATACAACTTGAATATAACATATCTAAAAATCCGCGCCTTGGAATTTTACAAATTTTATATCGTTGGAAATATTTTTAAGAGCTACGCAACGAGTACAAACAAGAATATCAAATTTTTGTTTTTCACGAAAAAATCGGAGGTGATCCTCACTTTAGGCAAAAATTTCGAAAACTTGATACATAACCATTATGCAGCCACCAAAAAACAATGCATAACACATTCTGCGGACGCATAACGAATTATGCAACCATTTTATCCACTGCATAACAAATTATGCATTTGGATAACAAAGTTATGCATCTATTTCAAGTTATGTAACCATTGTTTTGGTTGATTTTAGTGCGTACATAAAAAAAATTAATGCATAATGCAATATGCATCCATATTTATGGATGCATATCAGGTTATGCATCTATTTTCTCCATGCATAAAAGATTGTGCAGCAATTTTCTCGATGCATAACGCATTATACAGTCATATTTTCGGATGCATAACAGGTTATGCATCCATTTTCGTGACTGCATAACATGTTATGCAGATATTATGCAGCCTTTTTTTTTGTTGGTTTCAACACTAACAAAAAGTAGCTGCATAACTTGTTATGCAACCATTCTCTGTACTGCATAACAAGTTATGCAAACAAAAAAAGGTTGCATAACTTGTCATGTACCTACAATAATAGCTGCATAACGTGTTATGCAACCATTTTCCAAACAGCATAACAAATTTTGTAGACATCAAATCTTGCATTGGATAATGACAGCATTACAACCAACTCAGCTTATACATATTAATTGCACAACCAACTCCACGAACTCTACACAACCACAACTACTTCAACTAAGTTCAACTCAACAATTCTTCCTGTGATTTACCAACACCTCTCAATATCCCTATCAATTTCAATACCACTAACATCTCAATTCCATCTCTGCAGTACATATCTATCTAAACCACCACCATCACTTTATAATTACAACTCCATCATATATTCACCAATATTATTTCAACCACAGTTTATTGATCACATCCCTTGAACTTCAACATCACTGCCAACCCCATGAGTTGTAACACCGACACCAATACCACCATTCACTACTGAAATCCATCATCCATAATATCTTCAATCCAATTCAACACCACAATAATTCAAGTCCTTTATTTTGTTCACAGCCACACACAACATACAACCACTTACAGAACCACCACTAAAATCTACAACAACTCACTCATATAATTTAAACTTCCTTACAAACCAGCTCAGTTCTTAACACCTCATTCAACCAAACAACATAACATCAATCCACACAACACTCAACAACTAAATACTAACAACGGTACCACAATTCACCAACACCATTCTTTTGTTCAATTCATCATAAACAATATAACTCTCTGTATATCCATGTATATTCATTTCAGTTCAATCTACACAACAAGATTAATTCCATCTCATATCAACCCAATTCTTAACTTCATAAAAATTCATAAATACTATACAATGAATATGAATAATTCTTTCAAATCAGTTAAGTAAAACAATTACCTCAAGTAGTATCCATTATGACAGTTGCAATCAAATACTTCTTTGCTTTGACTCCATCCAGCAAATCCTCTTAAAACTAACACCACAGAATCAAGATAAAACCCTAATTTAATCCCCTAGCCCTCTTTAAACTTGAAATTCGAGTATTAATTCCTCTCTAGTGTCTTCACCTACAATAATTTCATAACACCACATATCCATTTCTTCAAGATTCTTCGATAACTGCTGAAACCCATCTCAGCTACTTGTTCTTACCTGATTCAAATAACCACCAGAGTTTCTTCTCGATTCAACAACGATTCCCACTTTTCTATCTTAGATTCACCGAAACCCTTATTTCTCCCTGTTCTTCTTTGCAATTCCATGGCATGAGCTCAAACATCCACTGCAATACGAAACCCTAATTTTATGACCTAACTTCAATTTCCTCTCATAAATCGAATAATTAAATCCAAATTCAACAGAAACCCCTTTTGATTTCTTCTCGTATCACGTTTAAATCGACCTGAAATCACCAGCATCAACCGTTGTTCTTCTTCGTCAACCAAATAACAACTTCAATAATCATCAAGAACCCCATCAATCTCTCGATCTTCATCTTCTCTGCCATCCGCCATACCTCGAATCTTCGATACAATCCACGGAACCTAGTTCGTAAAGCTCCTCCAAAGGAAACGAAAAAGAAATATGAACGAAAGTATAATTTTAGAAATTTTGGGCGAGCGAGTAATTTTTGGTGGAAAATTGGGCGCGTGCCTGAATTTTTTTCTCGGTGGGTTTCACAGTAGGAAAGTGTGTAAGAATGGGTCTCCCTGTAGTTTTCACCTATGAAATTAGGTACGAGCAACGTATGGGTAGATGGAGATATAAGAACACTGTTTCAGGGCATACGGTTAGGGTATACAAATTTATTTTCCCAACTAATGTGTGTTTATAAGGGGTGTCTAATAGCTGTGCAATGACTTATATACCCTGAAAAGGTTTATATTACTAAATTGTCCTTCTTCTCAATTTGAAAACCAAAAAATAAAATCAATTTTAAACTTAAACATCTTCTCTTCTTCCCTACGCAATTCCCACTCGTGGAACCATCAACAAAAATTTTTATCATGAAAATTTGATCGTCGATCAAACATAACTACAAAAATGACTCGCATAACGAAGCCTGCAGTAGGTAGTCATTCTAAATCTTCTTCTAATCTGCCAATTGAAGAACAAGAACAAGTTGAAGGATTGGAAGAAGAAATTCAACCGAATGAAGAACCAACTCCTGAAATGAGGATTGAAACATATTTTCTACAAATAAACTCTTATTTTTACTATTTTATATTGATAGAATGGGATTAATTCATAAAAAACTATAGCTTTTTGCGGTCACATAATGAAGTTCGGCTTATTAGCGAGATGAATTATCAGCCGAACTGTTCATTGTTCTTCGTTCCGAAAGTGCTTATGAACAGTTTGACTGATAATGCATTTCTAAATGATAGCCTAACTTTCTAGTATTTATATATAAATTATTGAAGTTGTGAAGTTCGGTTGATTCGAAAGTTGAATTATTAGCCAAACCTGACATTATTTCTCCAGGTTCTATAAATAAGTCAGGTTCGAATGATTCGATAGTTTGTTTATAAGAGGAACTTGTAATTTAAAATGGTTAAGCTAGTTCTTTATTTGGTTATAGGTCGAACCTCTCACTTGATTTTTCTTCTCAAAATTGATGTTTGTCGTTTTAGGCCGTGGATGTCTTCTTTATGATGTGGAAGATAATATAAATGATAGAATGTGGTGCAGTGAGATGATAAAGATTGAAACATCTATTCTTAGGGATTTGGATGTCTTCTTATATAAATCTCTCAAAGTTAAGCTTTATAATTCTCCCGGGATAATATTCTCTTGAGATAAAAGTCAATTTGGTGTCCAAATATGTCCCTGAACAGTGTCAGTTTCGGCTAATACCTTGCCAAAGTGAAATTTACCCCAGGTGGGTTTTAGGTTCGGATGACTCGATTAGATCACTTTCAAGCCGAACATCTCTCTGTAAACACTTCAAAAATATTGATTTGCAGGCTCTAGGTTCGGCTAGCTCGTGTTGATGAGTTATCAGCCAAACCTTCTGCAGACTCAAATCTTTCGATCTTGTTTTGGCCATAACTTTTGCGTCCGATGTCGGAATGACCTCTTCTTTTTTTTTGCGTTGTGTTTGTATTTTTATTCTCTTGAAGTTGAAGATAAGATCTTCTTGATTTTAATGAGTTGAATTTGGACCTTGGTATTCTCCATCAGTAGACTCCACATTTTTTGTTTGATTCATCCTATGAAAAGGTTGCACAATAGAAAACATATGTAATAAAAATCCTAACCCCTAAATGTGTATGAATTTAAGTGTTTTATGGAAATTCAGTAACATGTTCGGCTGATATGATTTTTTGAGTATAAGCCGAACTTGGAAAATATATGGTTCGGCTGATACGATATTTAGAGTGAAAACCGAACCTAGCTCTCAGGTGAAGGCTTGGCTTGTAATGAAAATTTCTTATTAGCCGAATATTTAAATAGTAAGTAGGTCGGAAGTTACAAACTATAAGTTCGGCCAATAAGTATTATATTTCGAGTAAGCCGAACTGTTCATCTTCCATAGTATACAAGTTAGGTTTGGATGATAATTTTAAGCCGAACCCATCTCTGGTTCGCCGAACTTGGGTGAGAAAAATCAATTTTTTGATAATTTCGACCTACATAAATGAAATTAAACATAATATGGAAGTATACTTGTGTATTGTTAGCATTGGGTTTCTCATCGTTGTATTCATCTCCTGGATTTGGCTCATAAAAAACAAGTTTTTCCTCACTTCCCCTTCTTCTTCTTCTCCAAAAAACCTAACCTTTTTTTTCTTCCCCAAAAATTATCAACACGAACTTTTATAACTTAATTATCTTAATCACTAATCATTTACATTAAACACTAATCAAAATTATTCATTATTATTAATACTAATACAAAAAGGGTAAATTTTCCATTACCAAAAATATTTGGTTTAGGGGTTATTGGATTTACTATTTCCAACCCGTTTTTGTCTTTATTCAGTATGCCCTAAAATTTTCTTGTATTCCCTAAAACAGGGTTCATTTAATGTCACCCGCGTATAGTCCATGTAAATGTAAGATGTGAGATTTCTACCCATGTGCAATCCATCACCCATCAAAATTAACATCTGGCGGTGATCCAATGAGCATATTGGATGCGAGTGAATTTGTGGATTCCATTTATATTTTCTTGTCAAAATTGCTTCTTTGTTAAAGTGGGCACATTGATATCATTAAGGAAAACAACTTCTGGTCTATTGGTTGTGGTACTAAAACAAAAATTTGGTTGGACTGTTGGGTTATTGGTTTAAATCATCCCCCTATCCCAACTGATGGTCTTGTTAATACTATATCTTATGTTTATGTCTTTGATCTCTTCATAGAAAATACTAAATCTTGGAATTCACATTTGATCTACTATCTTTTTACTGAGGATTGTGTTGAAGAAATTCTTGCTATGGATGTACCCTTTACTGGTAAAGATAAACTAATCTGGTTACCAGATAGAAAAGGCCAATTCTCTGTTAAAAGTGTTTACAATGTGATATCTAATAAGACTAACTTTTCTGCAGGATCCATTATTGTCCCTGCCCAGGTCTGGAAATCTCTTTGGAATGTTAATCTTCCTCATAAAGTTAAATTGTCTATATAGAAATGCATTAGAGATATAGTACCAACTAGGGATAAGCTCTTTAGATTCAAAAATAGTATTGAGATCCATTGCAGTCTATGTAATCATGTTGTTGAATCTTGTGACCATCTTATGCAAATGTGTTTGGTTAGCAGTCAATATTAATGTGCATACTGTGTTAGATCAGCATGGATCTTTTAGAAACTGGGTTATATCCTGGTTCTCTGCAGGTGCAAACATTGTCTTTGGTTCTAGTATTACTAGAGCGGAGATTAAAAATACTCTAATGGTTACTGCTTGGACAATATGGAAGGATAGGTGTGTTAAAAATTTTGAGAATAAGAATCCAGACAGGGTTATTTCAGTTACAGGGATTAATAGCTTAATTTTTTTGTGTTCTCTTTCTTCAGATAGTAATACTAATTATTTTCAGGTCCAAAGGTGGATACCTCCTGATGATGGACTTGAAAATCAACTTAGATGCTTCTTTTAAGCAATTGAATTCTCAAGGTGGTATTGGACTAATTATTAGGAATTTTGCAGGAAGCTACGTTGGAATTCAAGGGGAGTACGTTGATGGAGGAATGAAACAAGGAATTAAAGTTGAGGAGATTGAATGCAGAGTAATGTTAGCATCTGTCAAATTGGCAAGAACCAAAAAACTTAATAAAGTTATCTTTGAGAGTGATAGTGAGGTGTTCATAAAGTCTATCAATGAGCATACTTATTATGTTCATTGGATGAACCAACATTTTATTTTAGATATCAAGTTTTTACTTAGTAGTATTAGTCACTGGAAATGTATCTCTGTTAGAAGAGGTGCAAATGGTGTTGCTGATAAAATAGCTAAAAGAACTAGAGTTACTAAGTCTCATTTTATCTTTCAGTCTGAGATTCCACCTGACATTAAGGAGTGGATTGATCAAGACAACAATGTAACTTATTAATATATCAATAAAGCCTTTCTTGCATCAATAGTATTCCACAGTTGCATGAACTTGAGAAGAAATAACCCAGTGCATTACCTCCGTCTATCCCTCTTGAGCCTATTCAAGCTGATGACTTAATGGTTGATTCTAAGGCAGTCCTCGACGCCCTGAAGAGCTTCCCTACAGGTACCTCATGTGGGAGGGATGGTTTGAGAGCCCAGCATCTTTTAGATGCGTTAAGTTGCGCGGATGCAGTTGTGAGCGGTGATATGCTGGCGTCCATTACAGGTGTCGTTAACTTATGGTTAGCCAGACGTTGTCCATATGAGTTGGGAGAATTCATTGCGAGTGCTCATTTTCCACCTCTTCTTAAGCCTGGTGGTGGGCTGAGACCTATTGTTGTTGGTACAATATGGCGGAGATTGTGTTCGAAATTATCTGTTAAATAAGTTGTCAAGGACATGGTGACATACCTTGGTGATCAGCAGTTTGGTGTAGGTGTGCCGTGTGGTGCAGAGGGGATTCTTAATGCTGCGAACTGGATTTTGGAACTCAAAGGTACAATAAACACAATGTCTATGCTTATGATCGAATTTTATAATGCTTTCAATATGGTTGATCGAACCACGTTGATCCATGAGGTTAGACTACGGTGCCCTAGCATTTCCAGATGGGTGGAATTTTTCTATGCTACACCTGCGAGATTATACTATAATGAGTTTGTTCTCTCCTCTGCTCTTGGTGTACAACAAGGAGGCCCTCTAAGTCCTTTATTGTTCTCCCTAGTTCTACACCCCCTTGTGAACTTGATTTCGAGCCAATGCAACCTTTATTTTCATGCATGGTGTCTTGATGATGGAACCATCGCCGGTGACACCATGGAAGTAGCTAAGGCTCTCTCATTAATATAAGCGGAAGGCAAAAGTCGTGGGCTGCACCTAAACATTAGTAAGACTGAGCTATTCTGGCCGTGTATTGATTCGAGGAGTCTCGCGGATGGAGTCTTCCCAGCTAACATTAGTAGGCCCTCATGTGGTGTCAAATTGTTGGGGGGACCTGTAAGACTTGATATGTAATTTTGCAGTGAGTTAGTAAGGGAAAAATTGACAAAACAATGCAGCTTATGGAGTCTGTCAAGCAATTACATGATCCTCAAAGTGAGCTTTTGTTGTTACGTAACTCTTCATCAGATTATTCCTTGCTATGATCAGCCTCTATTACTAAAAAAACGGGGGTCTAACAACCTCACCCAATATTTCGATTATCAATCTGTATGGACAACTCCGAGTTGTTTTCTAGAGAATCAACTAGACTCAATCAATAGAAAATACTCAAGGAGTTATTATCTCAATCTCTCAATTTGATTTACTCAAGCAAATACAATTCATGAGTCTAATCAAAGAGAGATAACTTGGATGTTACCAAAGACCAATATCCAAGTGTCAATCAATTTAAATCAACAGCCAATAAGGTCGGATATTCTAATTGATTGAACAACGCACAACCTGTATTATTTCAATTATATAACAAAATATAATGCGGAAAAGAAATAACACAGATACCATAATTTTGTTAACGTGGAAACCGCAAATGCAGAAAAATCCCGGGACCTAGTCCAGATTAAACATACATTGTATTAAGCCACTACAGACACTAGCCTACTCCAAATTAACTTCGGTCTGGACTGTAGTTGAATCCAAAGTTGTGATTGAGTAGTACTTGATCAATCACATAGTTCTTGAAAGTCATATGAACCAATTCTAAACTTGTTTGGAAGTGTGTTAAATCGGTTTCAAGTGAGCAAGCATGGAAAAGACTTGCAAGAGTAAGATGTCGACACACTTTGAACACGATGCATTAATGCTTATTCTATTTTGTTCAAAGATATTCCTTAAAGGCTAAGAAGGAAGTAAATCCCAAGATCGAATTTAAATAAGTTAAGAATCTTTTTAATTAAGGGTTTTTAATTATAAATGGAAAATAAGAATTAGTAATGTGCATTTGCTAATTAAAGATTTTCCAAGGAGATTTCGATCGTTATTTTTGGACAGTGCATTCACAGGAATTATGAAAACCGAATTTGGTGGAGTAATGAAAAATATCTTGAGAATATTTTCGGTTTTGGAAATTCCTTGGTGTCCAAACTTCCTTGTATATAAATACTTTGAGTTTGCATTTCTAGCAAACTAATCCTGCGTGACATAGACTTACTATTTTGTCTTTGTTACTGGTGAATCCGCCTAACGGAGAGGAGAGTAATCTAATTAGGAGAAATATCTTACGACCGCTCAATTTAAAGTCTTCTTTGGGATTGAGAATCTCTAACGCGACCCGTTGGTGGGAAACTAGATATTACAGTTTATCTTTAGTTTTCGTATTGATTTGATTGACTAACGGTGGTTGAACTTTGATTGAACCTAGTTTGTTTATGCTTGAGAATCTTCTCTTCTAATATAAGATTCACTCAAACTAGTTCAAGGTTTCGACATGGATCTTTAGACTGTTGTTAGATCTAAATACGATCTTGTGATAATCTATTGTTAACATACTCTGTTCTGTGTGTGATTGATCACAAGAGATTCAAGTAGTTGTGTGCCGGTGTTTATTGAATATCTAAGAAGATTTGAAGACAAATAAGATATTGAAGATTTCTGACTTGGTTTTTATAATATTTGGTGTGCAGAATACTTGTTTGGGAAAAAGGGGATCCAATTAATAATCGGTTTATCCTTATGGTAGATTGGATTGATTAATTGAGGAAGATCGGCATCAACACATATCACTTGGTTGAAGAGTGTTGTTGACTTGATCTTAACAATTACCTTTGGGTGATTGAACATAAGATAGATCTTGGAACTTGGCAAAGAAGTTTATGTTAAGATAAACAAGGGAACCTTTGCGTAACTCATATCACTTGGTTGAAGAAAGTTGATACCAAACAGATTTGTTGTTCCTTTATTGTTTGGAATACGAACAAAAAGAATTGGTCCAAGTACGTGACTTGTTTACAAGTTGGAGGCGTGGGTGTAGGAGCAGAATCTCGCAACAACAACGCTCTTACAAAGATTTCTACCATACACGGAAAGTGTCGCAGATTGATTACCAAAACGACGCAACAAAGGATAAAATATGAAGAAAGACGTGAAGATTTTATAGAGAAAGCTCGCAAGAAATGTAGCAAGAGAAATCCTGCGAGATATTATAGAAATGTAGTTGCAGAATAACCTACAACTACACCCTCAATAGAATTAGTAAAAACTCAAGAAGTTCTTGATGATGAATACAATTTTCTTATTAATGTTCTCAATTGATTACAAAGAAGTATCTAAATGGAATTAGAATAGTTACAACTTTCTCTATTCTCTTTCCTAAGATATTTTCTAACACTCACTAAAATAACCTCTCGAATTTTACATTTGAACTCCTATTTATAGTAAAACTTATACAGCTGTATATGAGTTGCGAAGTATCGCAACTTATACTCGCAACATTATTCCATCCTCACAAAACTTCATATTTCTCTGTGCTACTTCTATCATCGTATCATTTTATAACTCTTTTCTCCTTTATTTATTACGATACTCGTGAACTATTATCTTGCGATATTCAGTACTTACATCTTGCCTCTTCTCATGTCAATTCTACGAAGAAGAAATGTCATGAGAATCCCTATTCTCGTAAATTTAGTGTAGTTATTACCACCCATCAAGTTCGCAACACGTCTTTTTACTTTTCCCTTATCTTTCTGACACGTTTCTTCGTAACCGTTCTTTTCAACCGTTCACGCTTACTCGTATTAATGAGTTTTTATCTTCATCAAACTCTCTTATAAATATTATCCTTTGTTTTTGATTTTTATTCTCTTATTCATCTTCTTCACCACTTATGCCTCTGCAATATTTTTTCCTTTCTATTTTCCCTCTTATATTCAAATGGCACCAAAGAAGAAAACTATTGAACAAATTAATGCGGAACTTGCTGATAGAGACCTTATTCTTTCTGAGATTGAAGGTTATGATAATAAATCTTCTCTCTGTGTGAAGCTCTTTACCAACTATGTTTGGGATGATCAGAAAATTTTAATCTCACGAGGTCAAATCCTCGCAGGTCTTCCTATTCCTCTTTATGACGTTAACTTTCCTTTATTCTATGAAATTATTTCCCACCCCAATTTTTCTTGTGCCATTTACCAATTGACTGGTGATTGTATTCGCCTCTTAGTTGAATTCGCAAATCGTGCCGCTTTTGGGAAATCTTTGTATTCAGTTGATCTTAGGAAACCTGGATTTGAAAATATAGAAATTGTTGCTGCGAATTATACAGTTGAGGGTTTCTTCAAAAATTACACACTAATTCCTGCGAGAAAAGAAGATAATCGTTGGGGTGTTCGTCTTCATCGTAAAGCTAATATCGCAACAGATGATCTTCTCATGCACGATATTGATTATGCTTTAGGAAATAATAAGACACCTCGTCGTTCTAATGATGAAGATTGGTATAAGTACCCTTTAATATTATCAGGTTCTTATATTTCTGGGATAGTAGAACTTCCTGCGAACCTTCGTAACCGTTATTATCAACCTTGGGTTTTTAGAAATGTATGTACTTCCATCTCCTTATCTTTTTGTTACCCTTTAATTTCAAATGAGGTAAGAAACACTCTTGTATTTTTCTAAACAATATATTGTTTCCTCTGTTTCTTATCCTTATTTGAATTTACAGGTTCCACTTCTTCCTGAGATTGTTGTGAGTGAAAATAAGAGTTCTAGCTCTTCTAAAATGCTTCTGCAAGACAACAAACTCTTCGTTTGCGAAGGTTACCCAAGCTTCTGGTAGTCAAGATGATTCTCTTCGCAAAGGAAAAGAAAACTTCAAGATGTTGTTTACGAGAGGAGGAAAAGAAGATACTCTCAACCAAATCTCATTCCAATGTAATTTCTTCTAATGAGAACATTGAGGAAGATCTTGGTGATGAAGATGATAAATTTCCTGAGAAGGACTTTAATTCTAATTCCGATACCCTTTCTGACAAAGGAGATGATGATAATGATGTTGATGAAGGTGGAAATGAAGATTATAGTATCCCAGAAACTTTTGCCTCAGCAATGGTTAGCATCTCTGAGGCTTTCCTCCATTCTTCTCGTGGATTAGGAAATTCTCCTACAGCGAATGCTCGCAAACTTATTGCGAAGGCTTGTAAAGTTCCTACTATAATTGATAATAACTCCCTCAAAGGAATTTCAAGATTCGTCTCTCCTGCTTCATTATAGGCTTTAGGTAGCATGGTAAGTTTTTTCTCTATTCCTTGTTTATTTCCCTTATTTTGTTGATTTCCAACCCCTTTTTTCTTGTTTAGGTTGGAAGAGTTAGTTGTGCAGCTTCTTCTGATTGGGAAAGACGCCATTCTATTGCTGAGAAGAAAACTTTGAATCGTTGTAGGAAGTTAGAGGTTGAAAATTCAAATCTGCGTCAGAGAGTAGAAGATTTAAATATTGATAACGCAGAATTAATATCCCGTCATGAAGATAATTCACAATCTGCGAGCATCGCAATTGATAATTCTTCTTTTCTTGAGGAGAATAATCAATTAAAGCTTGAAAATTCTTCTCTTCGTAATGATAAGAAGCAACTAGAAGGTAAATTCTTTGCGATGGTAATTATTTTGGTTACTTTTCCTTCGTAATTTGCTAACCAATTCCTTAATTTCTCTCCTTGCTGCAGAAAATTATGCGAAGATGAATAACGATCTGGAAACTCTCCTTGCTAATCGTAATAAGAAAAATTTTGACTTGAGATCTCAGCTTCTAATTTCCCATCATAACCATAGTTTATATGTCAAGCGTTTTCGAGCTAAGATGACTCGCAAGATTTGCGAAGATAATGAAATTCCTCTCAAGAAGTACCATACGCTCCTTTCTGAAGAAATTCCTGAAGATACTCCATATCTGGAAATCTCTGAAAGTGAAGTTGAAAATGATAGTGAAGTTGAAGAAGAAGATCATTTTGATGGGAATAGATCTTTGAAAAATAACTTCACTCTTTCTTTTTTTTTTTTGTATATCTGTTTTGTAACTTCACTCTTTTTTTGTATGTCTGTTCTGTTTCTTTTCAATATAACACTTTCTTCTTGATTGCACTTTGAATCAATCCAACAATTTCTTTTTTCAAAGCTTAATTTGAATTAATCTTTCTTTGATGTTTGTTTCCCTTATTAGCATAACTTGATCATGTGGAGAGAAATAATATATCTTAAAGACTTAGCTTAGTATTCCTTTTCCCCTTATTATTGCTCTTCAGATGATCAACTCTTGCTGGAAGTATTAGAATATCCTTCTCAATTTATCTTACGAAGTTTTTGTCTGATTGTGATTATGAATAAAAAGTCCTCCCTTTGAAGTATAAGAAATATGAAGCCTTTTGCCTTTTGCGGATGTAAAATGTTGCGAGGTAAATAATAAATCTCCCCTTGAAGTATAAGAAGTATGAAGTATACTAAATATGAAATATCCTTAAGAAGTATAAGAAGTATAAAATATCTTTGAAGAAGTATTAGCAGTATCCAATTCATGAAGAATTTCCCAATATATGAAGAAGTATAATAATTGTATGAAGAAGTATAATAAGTACTTAACCTTCGCAAAATTAAATATCCGTTGAAGAAGTATAATAAATATGATATACTCTTGAAGAAGTATAAATAGTATTGAATTTGTAGAAAAATATTCAATATATGGAGAAGTATAAGAAGTATTTAATTCTCGTAACATTTTACGAGTATGAACTTATCTGTATTTGATTACTATCAAAATCGCATCTTTTGTTAAGTGTTCGTGAGAATTCTTCAATGATGTTATCTTCTTTGATAGGACTTCTTGTAAAAATTCTTCAATGATATTGACAGAGTTGTCTTCTCTTCAAAACTTCTTAATGTATATTCTTGTAAAATTTCTTCAATGATATTGACAAAGTTGTCTTCTTTTAAGATCTTCATAATGTATATTCTTGTATAATTTCTTCAATGATGTTGATGCAATGGATTTCATTAATTTCTGTGGTCTTATCATGCCTTCCTAAGTAAAGGTCTTATTTTGCCACCTCTTTTGTAGTTAATTTTTGTATTTGCGATAATATGACAAGTCTGAACATTCTTGCGAACATACAACCTCGTGACATTATCGTCTTGCGATGAAATCGCAGGACGTTCTTACACTTTCATGCAAAAACCCATTGATCTCATCTTAACTTCTTTGTATAGTATTTTAGCCTCTTCAGGAAGTGTTGCGACAATATGACAGGCCTAAATATTCTTGCGAACATAAAGCCCCATGACATTGCCGTCTTAAAGCCCTTGACCCATTGATCTCATCTTAACTTCTTTATTATATTCTGCGAGTTCTTTATTCTTTTCTTTTCTTTTTTTTTTTTTTTTTTTTTTAGAAGGCTCGAGAACTTCATTTGTTGCACAAATATGACAAGCCTTTATGTTTTCGCAAACAAGAAGCCTTGTGACATTTGCGTCTTATAGCACGTATCAGCTCCTAATGGAGGGTCTTGCCCTTTATCTTCCCCCCGATTTGCCCCTTCAAGGAAGCGTACATCGACCATACAAGGTTAGCTCTTCCCATCCGGTTCGCCAACAACCAGCTTTTGATCGCAACCTCTTATCCTTTTTTCCTATAGGGCTTATAGTTACGAGGTTGCACCCTATGGGGTATCTTTGGGCCAAGTGCATCATTTGCCAAGACTTGTCAAAAATGGCAGATGTGGTTCAACCTCACCCGGAACTCTTGACTCAACCATGTACCTCGGCGCCTTGATCGTTTTCTGCACTTCTTGGGAAAGACAGTATTCCTTAGTCGCCCAACCTAAATCCTCTTACACCGCATTTTATATTGCGTAATGTCGCTAGATTAGGTGAAAATCCAAGGTGTCTAACCCGGATAGGTACCCCATTATTGGGTTGTACCCCAAAATTTTTACCATGTACTAAGGGCCCTTGGTGGTGTTAGGTTACCCTTAGCCACGTTATAGGTACCCCCTTAAATGACGTACTTTAGGACTTTGCCTCTTACGAAATATAGCTTCGCGAACTAGGGTGTACGCCACAAAGGTTTGCCTGTATAAAATTTTCTGCGGCTCTCTTTCTTTTTTGGAGGCTGATCACAGATTGCGGTCTTTTATTCGCAAATTAATGAAATTTTAATCGGAATATAAATTCTGAAATTCGTAACTTTTCCCAATTTCCTGCGAGCAAACAATATTCGTAAAATTTATCACAAAATAAAAATTTTGTTTTACCACATACCTTATTTCCACGAGCAAACATACTGATTACCTTCTTGTTTTATTATTTTCCTTCTTATTTCTTCGCAAATCACAATCCCTTATTATCATCGTAAATTTCTTGTATGATTATCATCGTAACTTTATTCTCTTTTTTCCTTAATCCTCTGCCATTAAATTTTCACTTCTTTTCACAGCCTTTGCTCTTTTTCTCCAATTTTCCTTCTCAGTAGCTTTTCCTTCGCAAACTTCTACTTCTGTATCGTAACATTTCTTTCCCTCAGCCCAATCACCCTTGATAATTCCAATACCCTTCATATGAGGAAACTTTATGCACTGATGTAGAGTGGAAGCTACGCCTAGAATTCCATGAAGCCATGGTCTTCCTATCAAAGCATTATATGGTGATTCGACATCAACAACGCAGAACAGAATTTTAGTTCGCATTCCACTTAATGGAATTCGCATGCTCACTTCTCCTTTGGGCTTGTTGGCAGTTCCATTAAAACCATAAATTCTGTAAGTAGAAGGTATTAAATCTGCATCTTTTCCCTCCATAGTTTTGTAAGCGAGAATAGAAGAGGATATTGTGAGAACTTCCCGTATCAATCAAAATCCTATTAAGACCAATTGATTCTTCCTCCATATCATCTTCGTTTTCTTCCATATTCATGTAGATTTCTAATCTTACTACCAATGGATTATCATGTGCTTCACAACCTTCTGTAATTTCAATTGCTTCAAAAGAAATTTCACGTTTCTGCCAATCTTCAAGTCGTGAAATTTTTGCGATGTTCATTACTTCTTTTCCTTCACCATCCCTCGCATATACCCTGCTTAATACATTATCATGAAAATTATCTATGGTTTTATATGAATGAACAATGGAATTACAGAAAACATTCCTTGCTTTTGATCCCACTTCTATATATAGGATTTCTTCTCCCTTTTCTTTTGTTGTGTTCTCCCTGCGAGTTATGGTTGGAGCCTGTGGTAATTGTTGCGATTTGTGTCTTCTTAAGTAAAAATTGATTTAGCTTTCCTTGATCAATCATTCGCAAGATTATCCTCTTGATATTATGGCAATTATTTGTAGAATGTCCATGAAAATGATGATATGAACAAAATTCATGACTTCTTGGACCCATTGGTGGTTCCTTTCCCATGTTCCATGGAGTTGGTATATTCTCTACCAGGATAATTGCTTGCCATATCTTTTCTACACTTGTATTCAAAGGTGGCAACTTTATCTCTTCCCTTACCATTCTTTGACCTCCTTGACCGTTGTTATAATTTTGTCTCTGGTTCCCTTGTCCAAAATAATTTTGCCTTTGTCCCCCATAATTTTCTTGTTGTTGATCTAATCTTGGAATTTGGTTATTTCCTATTCGATTATAGAAATTCTTCTCTCTATCATACTCTTCTTGATCTCTACTTTGCCCATTGCTACCATTTTTGGCTGGCTATCATTGATTTTCTTCTCTTGAAATTTTGCGAAGAAGTTTGTGAGGATGTTTGCGAAGTACCTGCTACTATATTGATTATTTTGGGAAGTAAATTTGCTCCTCCCTCTTGATTGCTAGTGTTTTCTCTGGATATGACTCCATCTTGTTTTGCTTTTCCTCTAGTGTAATGTATTCTTCTTGCAATTCTCGTAACTCTGTCATCATTATGGAATTCTTTCTTGAAGATTTGAACATATAATTGTTCAGTTGCGAACATCGCATTTATGAAGGACATAATCAAGTATCTCTCATCCACGCGCCCTGCCATATCACTGCACATATTCTTCCATCGTCTTACCAAATGCTTCAAACTTTCACCCACTCTTTATTTTAAACCAAATACATCTTCAATAACAAGCCGTGAAGAGTGATTTGTGATATATGCTCCAAGGAAAGTTGCTTGCAAATGACTGAATGACGTAATAGTGTTCTTTGGGAGTCCTTCGAACCACTTTAAAGCTTCCCTGTTAAACTCGATGCGAAGTACTTGCATAACACAACATCATGATTTTCCCATTGTATAGCACATGAAGTCCCATCAAAGATACTGGTAAGTGTGGGCAAGTTGCATTTTGGTGGAATTCCTCCCAATTGTACTTCTCTAGCAAATGGAGTCCTCGCAGCTTCTTCTATTGCTTCATCTAATTGACTTCTATCTCCTCCTCTTCTATTGTTTATCATCCCTCTCATTTCTGCTAATTCTCGAAAGATTCGTGCATTTGCCTCAGAATTCTCATCCATTGGTCTTTTTAATGCGGCTTCTCTTCTTCTACGTTCTTGCGCTTCCTCCCTTGCGATTCTTCGCATTCTATCATATTCTTCATTAATGTTTTCATTTGCATAATTTTGCAAATATCTTCTTTCTAAATTATCATAATTGTTCAGTTGCATAGCATCTTGGAATTCTTGTTCTTCCCTTTCTATTCTTCTCATTCTTCTCATGCGAATATCAGGAATTTCTTCTTCTTTATTTCTCCTTCTTCTGTGATTTATTTCTTCTTGATTTGCTTGTACTCTGATTCGAGAATTTGGTTCATTCCTCTCCACTTCTGTTTGTTGGTTTACAATTCTTCTCTTAATTCTTTCATACTCAACATTTTGTTTGTTACGAGCCTCTTCATGTCTTCTTACTCCATTCTTGTGATTGTTTTGATGTATTGCTTGTTGTCTCTCAGTTTCTTCCATAAGTTGTTGTTCTTCCTCTCGATTCTGATTGTTTTCTCTAGGATTTGGTCTTGTTCGTAAATTCCCCATGCTCTGTTCGTGGTTTGGTATTAAAATGAAACGATTCTCTTGATTTCTTTCACCTTGATTCTGCGCTTGTTCTTGCATATTATTTTCATTATTGATTATCGGTGAATTTTGTCCTTCTCTTTCTGTTCTAACATTTGATCTTGCAACACTTTGAGATTTCCTTCTTTGTAGTATCTCATTTTCCATCCTCAATTCTTGATTTTGTCTTGTTAAATTGGCACGTTCTTCAGCTTCGATCATTCGTTCTTTTTGGATTCCTTGTCTCAATGTTTCTAACATCTCCATTTCTCTTTCAAGAATTGTTCCTCCCATCAACCTCCCATTTTCTCTGATTTGTGGTTCTCTATCTCCTTCTTCTGGTGTATTAGTTCTCCAAGTGTGTATACTCACTTGATCATGATCTATTATTTGTTGAGCTTGATTTCTTCGATTACTCCTTCTCCTACTAGGTTCTCCTGTTATATTTGCTTCTCCTCCTGCAAGTCTTACACTTCTTCTTACTTCAGTTAATGGTTCTGATGTGTTTCTTCTTCTTGTCATTTTTATGGTACATGAATTCTTCAAATCCCTGTTTCTAGCGCCAATTATGTAGTTGCATAATAACCTACAACTACACCCTCAATAGAATTAGTAAAAACTCAAGAAGTTCTTGATGATGAATAACAATTTTCTTATTAATGTTCTCAATTGATTACAAAGAAGTATCTAAATGGAATTAGAATAGTTACAACTTTCTCTATTCTCTTTCCTAAGATATTTTCTAACACTCACTAAAAGAACCTCTCGAATTTTACATTTGAACTCCTATTTATAGTAAAACTTATACAGATGTATATGAATTGCGAAGTATCGCAATTCATACTATAAAATTATTCCATCCTCGCAAAACTTCATATTTCTCCGCGCTACTTCTATCATCGTATCATTTTATAACTCATTTCTCCTTTATTTATTACGATACTCGTGAACTATTATCTTGCGATATTCAGTATTTACAGAGATATTATAGAAACCTGCGAGAAATGACAATGATGTTGCTACGATATTACCGCAAGAGTTCAGATCCAAAATTAGGGGAAATGTGAGTCAATGAGATATCTATGAGCTGTCATCCACAATGTAAATACATATATAAAGAAGAGAGCAGGAGAGAGAAAGGAGAGAGATAATTTTAGGAGGAGAGAGAAAGTTATTTTGCAGAGAGGGTTTTTAGAGAGAGAAAATATAATTTCTTTATCATCTTCTTCCCCAAAACTAGATCAAGAATTTTTCTAAGAACTCCATTAATGGAGATTGTAAATGTAAATTAATATAGTTACAAATTATTATAGTGAAGATCCGTGGATGTAGATCATGTTGATCGAACCACGTAAAAATCTTGGTGTTTATTTATAATTTGTGTATTTTTATCACCATTTTTATATGTAGATCTAGGAATTTTTATCAAGATTTGATAAGGGGTGTGTTGTAGGAAATCCTGCAACTACATTTTGGCGCTAGAAACAGGGACTACTATTTGATAGATTGAAGAAGATTCAAAGAAATTGTCTATGAGGAGTTAGAATTCGTGAGATCTAAATTTTTTGAGAGGAAATTATCTAATGGAAAGATTGTGTCTTCAAGCAAACACCGACAACACAGTGAAAGAGCATAATAGAAAATGACGAAGATGCAAAACTATGTAAAAAGGATGATTTTTCAAGAAAAATACAAGAAAGATTAGCTACTGTTCATGTATATTTTTAGATCTAAAAAAAAAAAGGGTTAAAATGGAAATTTCATGGAAGAAATTACATTTTCAGAGAGTAATCATCATCAACAATTTAAAGACATGAGAAGACTAAGAGAAAAAAATTAGTTGTTGTGGTGAATTTAAGAAAGAAAACCAAGGTTTCGGTGGAAGATTTATTGATCGGAGAGAGAAAACAAGAGGCAAATTGTGAAAGAAATTAAGGGAGGACGAAAAGAAGATAAGAGGTAGACGCTTGCAATTTTAATCACAAGCACAAGTTTGCACAAATGGTTCAAGTCTCATGAGAATAACAAAGAGGTCAAGGGTTCAAATCTCGCAAAAACACATATTTTTCATTTTCTTCTCATTTTCAGCGGAGAATAAAAGAATAAGTAAAAAAGTTATGCGTTAAATGTCGCAAAGAGATTCTTGAACAGTTGGTCCAGAGAACAGTATGTGAGTTTGTGGTCACAGGTTCGAATTTTCCTGCGAGCATAATTTTCTTCTTTTTACAAAGGGTGAAAAAATAGATAATTTCGCAGCATTGTTTCATTATCTCGCAAACAAGAGATAGTATAGTTGGTAATCTGCGAAATTAATGAGTTTATGGTCGCAAGTTCAAGTCCCAACACATACATATTTTTTCACCCAATATTTGATAATTTATCAAGTGTATTTCACGTAGAAGATAGTAAATGATAATCTCGCAGAGAAATTTCGCAGAGAAGGGTTAGCACAGATGGTTCAGCGTGATATGTCGCAAGCAATATGTCGCGGGATCAATTCTTACTTCACGCAAGTTTATTTTGGTTATTTCGCAAGTTAGCCTTTGATTATTTCGCAGATAAATTTCGCAAGCAAGAGAGCTAGCACAGTTGGTTGAGAGGCATGAATGTAAGCAATAGGTCGCAGGATCAATTCTCATCTCACGCATGTTTATTTTTGTTTTGCGAGAATTGTCTCTAGAACAGTTAGACTTTGATTACTTCGCAAGATCTTTCATTATTTTGCAAGAGAAGGTTAGCACAGTTGGTATGGTGTGAGAAAATGCAGGAAGTAGATCAAGGGTTCAAGTCTCACTCTTCACAATTATTTTTGTTGCGAGATGTTTAGACAATTCACATAAGAGCTAAGTACCTTTTCTTAGAATATTTTACTTACAACAAACAAAAGATTTTTTATTTAATTTCCAAAATGCGATATAATCGCAAGATTTCTAAAATTCTTAAGATTTCAAAACATTTCAAAGATTTTGATTTCAAAAGATCATAAAAATGTCTGCGAATTATCGCAAAAAGTTACAAATTTCAAAGACTACAAAAAGTTAAATTATCGCAAAGATTTCTAAGATTTCAAATATTTTGATTTGATTTACAAAGAGCGATACAATCGCAGAATTACAAAGATTTTACAATTACAAAAATTTCAGAATTACAATATGTTAGAATTTTTCTTGAATATTTACTTAGATGATATGATATTATGAGAATGAAAAAAATGTATGAAAGCATAAAGAAACGTGAATAAAGAAACGGAGATTATTTAGCGACATATTTCGTAAAAAAATAGTTAGAACAGTTGATATGGCGCAACATTATACAAGAGGCAAGATCAAGAGTTAATTTTGCAAGACTTCATTTCTCATTTCTTCTCAATCTTCAAGCAAATCATATACTTCCCAAAAGACAACAGAAAGCCGCAAAAGATAAGTACCATTTCCTTGAATATTTTATCTATGACTTTTGCGAGAAAGATTTTTGATTATATTTAACAAATGCGATACAATTGCAAGATTTCTAAGATTTTTAAGATTTCAAAACATTCCAGAGATTTTTCGTTAAATTGGCAAAAAGCGATACAATCGCAAGATTCAAAAAAATTCAAAATATTACAATAAAGAATTCATCGCAAAAATTTAAATATCTCAAAAATTTAAATATCTCAAAAATTTTCAAAGATTTCAACGTTACAAAAAATAGAGAAAATTAAATTTATATATTTCTATAGAACATTTTTTATTTAAAGACGCGATATAATCGCAAGGTTTCAAAGAGGATTTCTAAGATTTCAAAATATTTTACAGAGAATTTACTTCAAAAATGATATTATGAGAATGAAAGAAAGAATGAATAAAGAAATGTGAAATTATCGCAAGAAACGCGAATAAAATTTCGCAAGATAGAAATGCAATTGCATAAGATGGCGGAATTATCGCAAGAAATGAAAGAATAAAGAAATGCGAAATTATCGCAAAAGACGCGAATAAAATTTCGCAAGAGAGAAATGCAAATGCATAAGACGGGAGCAAATCGCCTAAAAACATATAAGAATGGGACGAACCTTTATGGCGTACACCCTAGTTCGCGGATTCTATTCCGTAAGAGGCAATGTCCTTAAAGTGCGTCATAAGGGGGGTATCTCTTTGCATGACTATGGGAAAGGCTATGCTGCTGCTGGAACCTAGTCATGGAGATTTGGGATTATAGAAAATCCATCTGGGAGAGATAACTTGGATTCCCAACTATATAAGGTTATACCCTGGTTGGGCGCCCGAGAGTTTCTCTAAGGAATGCAACGTATGATCAAGGCGCCAAGGTACACGGTTGTTGTGGGTGCCGGGATGGATGAACCTACCCTGGCCATCCACGGAAAGTCTTGGCTTACGATGTGTTCGGCCCGAAGAAAACCCCACTTAGGGTGCAGTCTTGTAACTATAAGCCATATAAGGCATAAAGGACAAGGCTGCGAAAACAACTGGTTGTTGGAAGAACCGGATGGGAAAGTGCTAGTCTTGTATGGCCGATGTATAATCCTTAAAGGGGCAAACAGGGGGAGAGATAAGGCGATACCCTCCATTAGGGAGCTGTGTATCAAAAAAGACGGCAATGTCATGGGACTTTATATTCGAAAGAATATTTAGGCCCGTCATATTGTCGCGTGATGAGACAAGCAATGTCATGGGACTTTATATTCGCAAGAATATTTAGGCCGTCATATTGCCGCATAACAGCCGAAAAGCCTAAAAATAAATGATAAGATGAGATCAATGGGTTTTGCGATAAGATCAAAAGATGAGATAAATGAAATCAATAATAAGAGGATATAAATCACAAAGACGTCCTGCGATTTCATCGCAAAGACGGCAATGTCATAAGTCTTAAAAAGCAAAGAGAGATTAATCTCACAAAATGGCTTAGATTTATCATATTTTGAGAGATCAAAATAAATGACAAGGCAAGATCAATGGATTATTACATGTGAAAGTAAGAATGTCCTGCGATCTTGTCGCGAGACAAAGTGGCATAATAAGACCTTTAACTAGGAAGGAAAAATAAGACCACAAGAGAGGTTATACCTACAAGCGTATAATGATTTCTAATGACTTTATATTAGTCTTATTTCATTACAGATCAATAACAAGAGGCGGTATGGGAATGCATAAAATGGAAATTACAATTTTTATGAGAAAATAATAAAAAAAGAAAGAGAAGTACACAAAGAAAATAATTTTTTCCAATTCTAACAATTTTTTCAAATATTCAAGTTGCAATTTGATATTTTAACAATTTCTCCAATTCTAACAATTTTTTCAAATATTCAAGTTGCAATTTGATATTTCTTAGATTGATTCTCCCTTTTTGGATGCCAAAATGTTGCAGATTTGAGGATTTCTACCTTGTAAAGAATCTATGAAAATTAAAGTCATAATTGTGGAAGAACAACAACACTTTTATTAAATTCACTTTAGGAAGATTTACAAGAAATGTTAAAACTTCGAAGTACTTTTTTTTTTTTGGAGTTTCTCTCTCCTCAAAGTTCTCTAGAAGCTCTCAAAAATGCATCATCCTTTTCTGGACCTATCGTGCTCTTTATATAGGAAAACATATAGTGGAAGACAACTAAGATTTCCCCTTAATTCGGATCTACTTTGCAATCTTATATGATTGTTACAATATTCCCTATCGCAAGAGTGATGGCTATCGCAGGATCAACACATTCTTCTTTTACTTCTTCCATCATCAATTTCTTTTAATTATTCTTTAACGCTCGTGAAGCGTTGTTGAAGAATCGTCATGAAACTCGCAGAAATGTTGTTAATATCGCGAAATAGTGTCGTAGCAATATGCGGTACTAATCTGCGGATGATAAGGTAATAAGAAACATTTGTTTTCTGAATAACAATATTGTTTCCTCTGTTTCTTATCAAAGTTATTATTCAGCGATGAAAAATATTGTTAAACCTCCCAAACAGTCTCGCCATGTTAAAGCTATTAATGTTGACATTCACTTTCCCGGATTCACAACTGCGAGTCCTTCTTCTATACCTTTGCAAATTGAACCTTCATCCATTCCTTGTGAAAATATCAATACCAATATCCCCATTATCACTAATCCTCTAATAAATAAGGTTTCTGAGACTGTGGTAAATGAAGCTTCTATTGTAGCTTCTTATCAATAAAATCTGTTTTTGTCCTTTTACAAGTAGTGATTTTAATTTTCAACTCGTCTACTATTGAAACTTCTTCTTCTACATCTCATCCTTCTCCTAAAGAAAATATCAATTGGAGTAGATCTTTCCAAGTGATGTCTGAGATTTTTAGATGACGCTTCAGGGAAGTCTTCTACTGATCTGCTAAGGGATGTTTGTGTGATAAGTAAATATTTTGGTTTTTGCCAATCTACTTCGCAAGCATCCTTAAGGTGAAATTGATGCTCTGAAGAGAAGTCTCGAGGTTAAAACTTCGGAATGTGAAATTCTTGATCAAAAATCGCAACTCTTTATTGGGAATGCGAGAATCTTGATAAAAATGACGAAATGGAAGGTAAGATTTTCACCCATGTTTTCTTTTTTTTAGAAAAAACTTTATGTTTTATATGCTCAAATTCTTCTATAAATTTGGTTTGTATATTTAGCTTCAAATCAATCGATTAATGAAGATGTTTCAATGTGAATCACTTGAACTGCTAAAACCGCGTTGAGAAAGAGTCTTGGATGGATCAATTTAATAGATTAGATATTCTTCACACATACTCAATTGATCAAATAGATAACCTTACTAATGAGAATAACCAATTAGTTCAAGGAAAGATTTTCTAAGTAAGCGAAATCATTCGCCTTTCATTATTTAACTCAAGCTAACTTGGTGATGGAATATTTATCAGATGAAAATGAGTCTTTATCTAGGAAAAACATAGCATTTTTCTAGTATGATGGCGATCTCCTGCCAGCAATGCAGTATTCTTGAAAGTATGTGATAATCAAGAACAATCCCTTCGCTTACTAAAAGCGGAACTTAAGGAAATAACTTAATCATCTGCATGAAAAAGATAAACTTATCCAAGGTGTAGAATAGCTCTAAGTATAAAATCCAAGCAAACTCAAAGAGCGATGTTCTCAACTCAAGAATCTTGTTCCTCATTAACAAAAGAAAATACTTATCTCCCTTTAAAGAAGAAAAATATAAAATCTCGCTTGAAAGGTATAGTTGGGGATAAATTTGATGACGCCATGAATCAATGGGAAAATTGTGTCTTTAGACTAATTCAAAACATAACAGCGAAGGAAGGTAGTTATTTTGGTAGCGTAATTGTTAATTCTTCCACTACATTTCTCTTCTATATTTCTCGCAAAACCTTTGTCTAATATATTTCTTGTTTATTTGTTTCTCGCATGATCTGAAAAAAGTCTTGATCTACCATTTCTGATCTAATCGGAAATTGGCTAAAACTACGCAAAGAAAATAAAGCGATCACTAATCACTTTGTTGATGTTAGCGATCAGAAAAAGAAAATATGACTATCTTGAATACTTCAAGAATATGGAAATTAGAATCGCGATAAAGCTTTTCTTCGCATGAGCTCATCTTAGCGCTGAAGTTCTTGTGAACAATATTCTGACATCACATTCTCTCATTGCCTCCTACAAAAGTCAATCCTATGAAGTAAACGACGATGAAATTTCCATTCCTATTGATGAGAATTTAACCTATCCCAGTGGTGAAGAAGATATTTATCATGAAGACTCATCATAAGAAGAAAATCCTCCTAAAGAAACAACTACTGGTGATGAGGCGATTACTGGTGAAAATTGAATGAAGGAGAAGCTCAGGTCGAGAAGAATAATACTTTTGAAGAAGACAATACCGGCAAAGATAATGAAGCTAGCGAAACTAATCCTTGAATTTAAGTCTTGTCTGTGCTATCTTTTATTTATTTCTTTCGCAAGCAATATGCTTCTATGTAACCTTGACATCTACTTTAAAACTCAGGTTAAATATTATTACTTTGAATATTTAAGGAAGATGATGAAATATTGTTTAAGAATTCCCATATTTTCCCCTCATTATCTTCCTTGTAATGTTCAAAATTTTCTTGCAAAATAAATTAGTTAATTGGTACAATTATTTTATTGGTCTTATTATGCCTTCTAATTAAAGGTCTTATTTGTCAATATTTTGTTTCTCAGAGCAAAATCATAGGACGTTCTTACATTTGCATGTAACAACCCATTGATCTTGCCAACTTTATTCTTTCATTATTCCTGCGACAATATGAAAGTCTAAGTTCCCTCACGAGAATAAAGTCTCATGACATTGTCGTCTTGCGATGAAATCGCATGAAGCGTCTTACACTCATGTAAAATTATAGAAAATCCATCCGGGAGAGATAACTTGGATTCCCAACTATATAAGGTTATACCCTGGTTGGGCGCCCGAGAGTTTCTCCTAAGGAATGCAACGTATGATCAAGGCGCCGAGGTACACGGTTGAGCTGTGGGTGCCAGGGATGGATGAACCTACCCTGTCCATCCACGGAAAGTCTTGGCTTACGATGTGTTCGGCCCAAGAAAACCCCACTTAGGGTGCAGTCTTGTAACTATAAGCCATATAAGGCATAAAGGACAAGGCTGCGAAAAAAAACTGGTTGTTGGAAGAACCAGGATGGGAAAGTGCTAGTCTTGTATGGCCGATGTATAATCCTTGAAGGGGCAACCGGGGGGAGAGATAAGGGCGATACCCTCCATTAGGGAGCTGTGTATCAAAAAAGACGGCAATGTCATGGGACTTTATATTCGAAAGAATATTTAGGCCCGTCATATTGTCGCGTGACAGAGACAGCAATGTCATGGGACTTTATATTCGCAAGAATATTTAGGCCCGTCATATTGCCGCATAACAGGCCGAAAAGCCTAAAAATAAATGATAAGATGAGATCAATGGGTTTTTGCGATAAGATCAAAAGATGAGATAAATGAAATCAATAATAAGAGGATATAAATCACAAAGACGTCCTGCGATTTCATCGCAAAGACGGCAATGTCATAAGTCTTAAAAAGCAAAGAGAGATTAATCTCACAAAATGGCTTAGATTTATCATATTTTCGCAGAGATCAAAATAAATGACAAGGCAAGATCAATGGATTATTACATGTGAAAGTAAGAATGTCCTGCGATCTTGTCGCAGACAAGTGGCATAATAAGACCTTTAACTAGGAAGGCAAAATAAGACCACAAGAGAGGTTATACCTACAAGCGTATAACAGATTTCTAATGACTTTATATTAGTCTTATTTCATTACAGATCAATAACAAGAGGCAGGTATGGGAATGCATAAAATGGAAATTACAATTTTTCGCAGAAAATAATCGCAAAAAAGAAAGAGAGAAGTACACAAAGAAAATAAGACCACTAGAGAGAACGCAGATAAACTTGCGAAGATAATTATATTGCAGAAGAAAAAGTGGAGAAAATAACAATGAGATACAATGAGCCAGAAAAATGAGGCACAAACGCTACATCACTTTTACCGCGGCGAAATGAGAATAATACCTTAAAAATTCGCAAGACTATTCATATTTTGATCCATTATTCGCAACACTATTCACATCACTATTTGTGACACTATTCGCAGAACTATTTGCGACACTATTCATAATTCGCAGTACTATTTGATCACTATTCATGATTCGCAGAAATGTTCAGAAAATCGCAGAAATATTCAGAAATTAGCAAGGTTATTCATAATCACGCAGACTCATTCATAAATTCGCAGATTCACCCAGAATTTTGCAGGAATTGTGATTATTTTGCAGAATATGATTATTTTCTTAAAGTGATTATCACTTGAGGCAGAGGCAAGATAAGAATAAAGAAGCAATTTAATCATTCAACATTTTCTCAAGGATTCTCCTTCATAGATAAAGAACAAAGGCAGTTAGGGATTACTAAGAAAATATTTTATGTTCTTTATCTACTCGGCAAGAATCATTTCCAAAATGGGCAAGAATTCTCCCCAAAAATGAAGAAATAATTTCGCATGAATAGAGGCAATATTTTTCATTCAAGAGCGGATACTTCTTATATTTTGAGGATTGAGTACTTCTTATACTTATTCAAGGATACTTCGATTACTTCATTCTTCATACTTCGTGTACTTCAAAAGATGATACTTCTAATTATCTCTCAAAGCTTCAGAACTTCGCAAAAGAATAGAGGCAAGTATATACTTTTTAATTTTGGTATTCTTTCGCTAGTTCCTTCGTCAACAAAAATCAGAGACTACTACAACAATGAATTTTTTCTTAAAGATTGCTCTTCAAGCAATATTCAAGAAAAAAGAGGCAAAATGTAGGAGCAGAATCTCGCAACAACAACGCTCTTACAAAGATTTCTGCCACACACGGAAAGTGTCGCAGATTGATTACCAAAACGACGCAACAAAGGATAAAATATGAAGAAAGACGTGAAGATTTTATAGAGAAAGCTCACAAGAAATGTAGCAAGAGAAATCCTGCGAGATATTATAGAAACTTGCGAGAAATGACAATGATGTTGCTGCGATATTACCGCAAGAGTTCAGATCCAAAATTAGGGGAAATGTGAGCTGTCAATGAGCTGTCATCCACAATGTAAATACCTATATAAAGAAGAGAGCAGGAGAGAGAAAGGAGAGAGATAATTTTAGGAGGAGAGAGAAAGTTATTTTGCAGAGAGGGTTTTGAGAGAGAGAAAATATAATTTCTTTATCATCTTCTTCCCCAAAACTAGATCTAGAATTCTTCTAAGAACTCCATTAATGGATATTGTAAATGTAAATTA
Source organism: Papaver bracteatum (assembly GCA_023529315.1). Classification (NCBI taxonomy): domain Eukaryota; kingdom Viridiplantae; phylum Streptophyta; class Magnoliopsida; order Ranunculales; family Papaveraceae; genus Papaver; species Papaver bracteatum. Next base: position 118,963 of record JAJJWX010002617.1, read on the forward strand.
ATATAGTTACAAATTATTATAGTGAAGATCCGTGGATGTAGATCACGTTGATCGAACCACGTAAAAATCTTGGTGTTTATTTATAATTTGTGTATTTTTATCACCATTTTTATATGTAGATCTAGGAATTGTTATCAAGATTTGATAAGGGGTGTGTTGTAGGAAATCCTGCAACTACAGTGGGAATACAGACGGAGCTAGGTGAACTATAGGTTTAGTTGCTTGGTCTCAAATATACGAAGTTGGTATTATTTTGTATAGCGGCTTAATCCTGAGAGTATTCAATTCTGGACTAGGTCACGGGGTTTTTCTGCATTTGCGGTTTCCTCGTTAACAAAACCTTGCCGTGTCATTTACTTTATATTTCCACATTATAATTGTTTTATTATAATTAAAGTAAATTGCATAAACGTTAATTCCTATTTACTTGATACGTGAATCCTATTGAGTTTGGTTAAGTCCGAACCTTTGTATCAAGTAAACACACTTTGTTGTCGTATTTTCTCGATCTCGTATCCATAGACGATCACACAAAGTGTAAACCGATTTGTTATATTATCTCGACTCAGTCCATAGACAATCACTTTCGGGGAAAGAACTTATAGGAAGGAAAAGTTATAGCTTGAGGTATATTTGGGGTACCCTCGCCTTTTCAGAGTAAAAATGAGAAAGAGAAGACAAAAGAATAAAAACGGATATATGAACCACAAACCCTAGAGACATAGAATAAGTCTTTCAGGATTTATTATCTGTCTTCCATCCTTTTAGGAGAATATTTTCTTAACAAACATAAGAAAAAAACTTTAAAAAAATCTTGGGCTATTTTTAGCGCAAATCTCATTTTTCCCAAGTTAAACAATGAGGATGCGAACGTCTCTGAAGCTAGCCAGTGACGTTGTGAGCCAAATGCTCCCTTTGTTTATCCCATGGTGATTTACCAAGGTTTGTTATATAAACAGATTTGCTTCCTCTTCTGACTCTGGAAGCATTGGTTTTATGAGACCCATGTTGATTATCCAGATTTATCTTTTGCATGTTCCTTTGTAGTCTGGAAATCCTTTTGTTGTTCCTCTTGAATCTCCAACACGTACTTTGAACATGATTTGCATTTCCACAAAACGAACAAATCAAGGATACTTTGTCTTGTTGAAGTGCCTTCTGTTTATCATAACTGTAGGACCAGAATATTGCCACTATATTGTTCTTGTGAAAATAAACGACATTCCTGCGAGTTATTCTGCGAAATTCTCTAACAACATAATGAAAGTGTTGAAGGATGATCTAATAAATGACGTAATGAATGATGACAGCCAAAACACGAGAAGAGCGTGATGATTCTGCGAGGATTAAAGTACTTGCGAGAGTTGATATTATAGCTGTTGCGAATATCTTGCGGGCCAGATCCGAAATTAAAGGAAAGCTTAGCTATCATCCACTATGTAACTACCCTATATATAGAGGACCAATAGATTTGAGAGAGAGAGATAATTTTTGAGTAATGATAAAGTCAGGAGAGAGAAATTTTTAGAAAAGGCGGTTGTATTCTTGATTTCTTATATTTCCTGTAATTCTTTCTGGATCAAATTAATAAAAATATTATTCTTTATCTTCAAATGATGTCTTAATCTTTGTGAATTCTTACTAAGGGTGTAGTGTAGGATTTCCTGCAACTACATTTTGGCGCCCGAAACAGGGAATGAGTGGAAGAAAATCATAGAAATAGGTAGATTGGAGATAAAGATAATTCAATATTAAAAAGATGATGGAAAAAAATGATGAAATGGATGAAGAAAAAAAGAGCAGAGTCAAGTAAAATTATAGGGAATTGGAGTTTAATATGATAACAAGAGCAATGATCAACAAGTTTCATGAAAATGTGAGGGTAAGGATACACAAAAGAGATTTTGAAGGGAAGAAAATTATGACGGTGGAGAAGGTATTACCTCTAAAGGATTGGGAAAAGCAGAAAATCACATTTACAACAACAGAAATACCAAAAGAAAATTTAAATCATACATCTCCTTTAGTGATCGTAGTACATGTTTTATCAATAAAAAAGATAAAATCAATAGGATCTATGGAAGAATGGGCTGTAAATAGAACTTTGGTGGACGCAGGAAGCTCCGTGGACATAATATTTTATCATACCTTTAAGAAAATTGGATATAAGGATGAAGAGATGTCTTGTTCAACTTATCATATTCATGGCCTTGGAAAATCTTTAACAAAACCTAAAGGCGAGATAATGGTGCAAATTCCATTAGGAGAAATATAAACGCGAATAACATTGTGTGTGGTAGATATAGAATCAGCATATAACATGTTATTGGGGTGACCTTGGATACATGCAATTAAGGCTGTAGCATCAACGTTACATCAGTGTATCAAATTTCCTATGCCCAGTGAAATTGGAGAGATTAGAGGAGATACAGATCATGCAAAGTTATGATTTCAAATTGAAGTGAAGAATTATGAAGGACGTATAGAATTGCGAAAAGCTCGCAGAAAATTGGCAAAAGAAGCAAAGAAAGAAGAAGAATTCAAGGTTTACATGGTAAGAGCACAAGAAGGGAAGGGAATTCCTGGCGAAATTTCGCAAGACGGGGATGAACCTACGAGAATTATGAAAACCACAACACCAATGGGAGATACTGAAGCCAGCTACACTGCAGCAGAGCCAACAAAAGAAGTAAATATTGGAAGTGAGGAAGAACTAAAAAACTTGAAAATTGGAACTAAAATGGATGCAGATGAAGAAGAGAAAACTATAAACCTCTTGCGAGAATACAAAGATTTCTTCGCGTGGAGTATGGATGAGATGCCTGGAATAGATCCATCTGTTGCATGTCATAGATTAGAGATTAACAAAGATGTCAGACCATTCAAACAAAGAATAAAAAAGATTGCGACCACTTATCATTCCAAAATAGAAGAAGAATTGCAGAAGATGCTTGACGTAGGGATTATAAGACAAGCCAATTACCCGGAGTGGATCGCAAATATGGTAGTGGTTCCAAAGAAGAATAAAGGGATAAGAATTTGCATAGATTTTACTGACTTAAACAAAGCTTCTCCTAAAGATAGCTTTCCATTACCGGATATTCCTCAAATGGTCGAATCAGCAGCAGGAAATGATAGAATATCTTCATTGGATGGGTATAAAGGATATAATCAGATCCCTCTTGATGAAGAAGATCAAGAACACACTGCATTTTTTGCCCCAAGAGGATTATATTGTTACACAAAAATGCCATTTGGGTTGCGAAATACTGGTGCAACGTATCAAAGAATGGTGGAGAAGGTATTCGCAAAGTGGATACACAAAACATTAGAGGTGTACGTAGATGACATGTTAATAAAGAGTAAAGAAGCTAAGAATCATGTGCAAGATTTGAAAGAGATTTTTGATCAAATGCGACTCTTTAACATCAAGGTGAATCCTGAGAGATGCATTTTTGGAGTAGCATCAGGTAAATTTTTAGGTTATATCGTATCAAAAGAAGGAATTCAAGTTGATCCAGAGAAAGTACAGGAAATTCGCGATATGCCAACGCTAGCGATAGTGAAAGATGTACAGAAGTTGAATGGGCTCTTAATGTAGTACCAGAATATCGCTACAACGCTATTCCCGCGATATTAACAACATTTCTGCGAGAATCCCAAACGTTTCTACAACTATTAATGACACTTTGACGAGATTGTCGCAATATTCTTCAACAAAATTTGGCGAGTGTCACAAAAGAGTGATGTAACGATTAACGATTAAAGATATATGAAGAACAAGTTTGCTTCACGATGGTTATAAAGTTGGCGATGGTGAAGACCGAAGTTATGGCGATGAGATCGCAAAGTAGATCCGAATTAGGGGGAAATCTTAGCTGTCTTGCACTATGTAAATCCCTATATAAAGGGCACAATAGATCCAGAAAAGGATGATGCATTTTTGAGAGCTGAGAGAATTTTGAGGAGAGAGAAACTCCAGAAAGAAAGTTGTACTTCTGAGTTTTAATATTTCTTGTAAATCTTCCTGAAAGTGAATTAATGAATGTGTTGTTGTTCATTCACAATTATGGCTTAGTTTTCATAGATTCTTGATAAGGGTGTAGTGTAGGAAATCCTGCAACTACATTTTGGCGCCCGAAACAGGGACTGAATTAACGAAAATAGAAGAAAAAGAGAAGAAGAATATAAAAATTGTTCAAAATTAGGTGAGAAAATTAAAGGAAGAATGATCAGAATCAAAAAGGATTGTTGAAAATTTAAAGGTGATGTAATAACAAAAGAAATGATTGATAAATTTCATGAAAATATCAAGGGAAGGATACATAAACGAGATTATGAAGGAAGGAAGATTATGGCAGTGGAGAAGATATCATCATTGAAAGATTGGGAAAAACAAGAAATCACGTTTACAACAGCAGAAATACCAGGAGAAGATTCAAGTCATACATCTCCATTGGTGGTCACAGTAACCACTGTACTAATGAGAAAGAAGAAATCGATAAAATCTGAAGAAGAATGGGCTATGAATAGAACTTTAGTAGACACAGGAAGTTCTGTAGACATGATATTTTATCATACCTTCAAGAAGATGGGATATAAGGATGAAGAAATGTCTCATTCAACGTATTATGTTCATGGCTTTGGAAAGTCTATAACAAAACCTAAAGGTGAGATAATGGTACCAATTCCACTAGGAGAAATTGAAACACAAATATCATTATGTGTGGTAGATGTGGAATCGCCGTACAATATGATACTGGGAAGACCGTGGATACACGCAATCAAAGATGTGGCGTCAACATTACATCAATGTGTTAAATTTCCTATGCCTAATGGAATTGGAGAAATTAGAGGAGATGTGAATTTCGCGAGATTGTGCTACCAAGTTGAAGTAAGAAATTGTGAAGAACGTCCAAAGCTGCGAAAAGCTCGCAGAAAATTGAACAAAGAAGTAAAGAAAGAAGAGGAATTTAAAATTTACATGATAAGGGCAAAAGAAGGAAAAGGGATACCAAGTGAAGTTTCGCGAGAAGGAGATGAGTTCGCGAGAGTCATGAAAACGCCAACACCAATGGGAGAACCAGAAGCCAGCTACACTGCTGCTGAACCAACAAAAGAAATAAATATTTGAAGTAAAGAAGAACCTAAAATGCTGAAAATTGGGACTAGAATGGAGGAAGATGAGGAAGAAAGAACTATAAATCTCTTGCGAGAATATGCAGATATCTTCGCGTGGAACATGGATGAGATGCCAGGGATAGACCCGTCAATAGCATGTCATAAATTAAAAATCAACAAAAACATAAGACCATTTAAGAAAAGAATAAGGAAGATCGCAACAACATATCATTCTCAAATAGAAGAAGAATTACAGAAAATTCTCGACGCAGGAATTATAAGACAAGCAAAATATCCAGAATGGATTGCAAACATGGTGATGGTCCCAAAAAAGAACAAAGGCATAAGAATTTGCATAGATTTTACGGATCTAAACAAGGCATGTCCAAGAGATAGTTTTCCGTTGCCAGATATTCCACAAATGGTTGAATCAGCAGCAGGAAACGCAAGAATATCATCATTGGATGGGTATAAAGGATACAATCAAATCCCTCTCGCTGAAGAAGATCAAGAACATACTGCATTTTTTTCTCCAAGAGGATTATATTGTTATACAAAGATGCCATTTGGCTTACGAAATGCCGGTGCAACGTATCAAAGAATAGTGGAAAAGGTGTTTGCAAAGTGGATCCACAAAATATTAGAAGTGTATGTAGATGATATGCTGATCAAGATCAAAGAAGCTGAGAATCATGTGCAAGATTTGAGAGAGATTTTCGATCAAATGCGACAATTCAATATTAAAGTGAATCCTGATAAGTGTGCCTTTGGAGTAACTTCAGGGAAGTTTTTAGGGTATATTGTATAAAAAGAAGGAATACAAGTTGATCCAGAAAAGGTGCAAGCAATTCGCGATATGCCAACTCCTGCGACGGTAAAAGATGTGCAAAAACTAAATGGACTCTTAGCCTCTCTAGGAAGGTTCATTTCGCGATCTTCAGACAAGTGTAAACATTTTTTCAATATACTCAAGAAGGGAACAAAATTCAAGTGGACAGATGAATGCGAAAAATATTTTCAAGGAATAAAAGAACATTTGGCGAGTATATCTATATTACAGAAAGCTGAACCGGGAGAAGAATTATTTATTTATCTCGCGAAAACTCCATATGCGTTAAGTGATGTGTTATTGCGAGTAGACGCAGGGGTATAAAAACCAATTTATTATATCAGCAAAACATTTAATTCAGCAGAGAGAAATTATTCAAAGATTGAGAAACTAATACTAGCATTGGTACACGCAACCTTCAAGCTTCGGATTTACTTCCAAGCGCATAAGATCAAAGTGTTAACGAGAGTGCCAATTGAATCAGTGATGAAAAATTCAAAAAGATCAGGCAGAGTTGAGAGATGGAATGCATAAGTAGGGCATTTTGATATTCAATATGAAATTCTATCTTCGCCAAAATCACAAGTTATCGCAGATTTTTTAGCTGAATTTCCTTTGGAAGATGATGAAGTTGTAGAAGAGATGATGGATATAGAAGAAGAACATGGAGACCCAAAAGAACTATTAACAGAACCTGACAGATGGGAAATATTAGTAGATGGATTGTCAAATGGAGAAGAAAATGGGATTGGAGTTGTTTTAATTTCACCAGAAGGAGAAAAAACAGCTTTTTCATTTAGATTGGAATTTTCATCCACTAATAATGAGACAGAATATGAAGCTGTAATCCATGCATTGAAGTTTGTGATAGAAATGAAGTTGGAAAATGCTAGAATCACCAGCGATTCACAATTGGTTATTCGCCAGATAAAGGGAGAGTATACTACAAATGAACCATCTTTGAAGAAGTACAAAAAACTTGTTGAAGAATTGTCTGTGAGAATTCCAAAAATAAAATGGATACACATATCAAGGAAAGATAATAGGCTCGCAGATGCTTTTGCTTTCATATCAAGTATGATGACGAACCCACTTGCGAGATGCATAAAAATTCAAACACTTTTGCAACCAGCGATAAACAAAGAAGAAGAAGAGGTAGATGTAATGATGGTAGAATCTGGCGAGGAAGAGATAGGGAATAATGCTACAGATTGGAGAACAAATCTTCATGCTTATTTGGCGAGAGGAGAAATCCCCAGAAATCTATTAGAAGCAAATAAATTAAAAAGATGATTATATCGCATATCATTTAATGGACCATCGCTAAGATGTTTGACGAGAGAAGAAGGACAAAAGGTGTTAAAAATGTTGCATAGTGGTGATGCTGGTAATCACAACGGGGGTAGATCTTTGTCATATAAAACAAAGATGCAGGGTTATTATTGGCCATATATTCATGAGGATGCAAAACAACTTTCAAGGCGTTGTGAAGATTGTCAGCGATTTGGGAAGAAGATACATGCACCAGAAGCACCATTATCATCTTCATCAAGCGTATGGCATTTTGGAAAATAGGGATTGGATATTGTGGGACCATTTGTGCCTGGTTCTGGACAAAGAAGATATTTAATCGTTGCTACAGATTATTTCACAAAATGGGGAGAAGTTAAGGCAGTACATCACATCCGCGATAAAGACATTTTTACGTTCATATTTGAAAATATAATTTGCAGATTTGGGATCCCAGCATAGTTGATGTCTGATAATGGAAAGCAATTTGAAGGGCAGAATATCGAATTGCTTCTTAATGCGTTTAAGATAAAATGTGGAAAGTCAACTCCTTTATATCCACAAGAAAATGGTCAAGCTGAGGCAACTAATAAGACAATCGCAGACATCTTGAAAAAGAAGTTAGAAGGTTATCACAAATCATGGTGTGAGCAAGTACATAATGCAATATGGGCATATAATACAACTAGACGAGAGGCAACTGGGATGTCACCTTTCTGTTTAACATATGGAGTTGAAGCTGTCCTACCAACATAGGTTACTATCCCAACAACAAAAAGAGTGGCATGGGAGAAAAATCTAAGTGCTGGCATGATTTTACATGAGTTAGATGAACTAGAAGAAAAGAGAGAAAAAACTCTACAACTGTAGTTGCAGGAATTCCCACACTACACCCTATTCAAGAATCTATCAATATTTATGACATAATTTGAAGATTAAGAACACTTTTTTATTAATATGATCTTATGGAATTACAGAAATCTAGAACACAAAACACTTAACAAATATTTTCTCTCTCCTAAAAACTTTCCTAACACTCAAAAATTCATTACCCTCTCTGGAACTACTCATCTCCTTTATATAGGTATTTACATAGTGGATTACAGCTCATGGCAGCTCATTTACAACTAAGATTCCCTTCAACTTCGGATCTGAGTTCTTGCGATAAATTGCAGCAGGCACCGCCTTTATATTTCCCAGGTTTTATTGATATATCGCAAACATGTCACACTTTCTTCGTGTTTCTGTCATTACGTCATTGTTTAAGTCATATTTGGATGTCTCGCAAAATATCATTGATATGTCGCAGAATAGTCATTTATTATTGATGTATCGTAGTACTGTTGTCTATTTCGCAGGAATATTGTTGTGACAATATTCTGTCCCTACATCTTGCCTCTTCTCATATATTTTCTGCGAAGAAGATAAAGATCATGAGAATTTAAGCTTCTTAATTTGCCGCAACTCCTTATCTTTTACCCGACAAAGTTCCCTACTTTACGCTTTTACTATTGACACGCGTCGATCTTTACCATTTTACCCGGTTACCCATCCTTCATCTATAAATACCATTCCACTCGAGTGTATTTCTTTCTTCTTTCACCTTCTCTTTTTTCTTTAAAATCTTTTTTGTCTGCAACTTTTTCTTTCCTGGTATTCTTCCTGCTGCTGCTTTAATGGAGACTCAAAGGTATGTTCTTATTTTCCATCTTTTTTTTAATGTTTTCTTTATTGCCCTCTTTTCTTCGTAATCCCCATATTCTATCATCTTTTTCAGTAACACCACTTCTCAAACCAAAATTACTATCAAGAACCCTAACCTTAAGGGTTCTTAGAAAAGGCGCGTTGGGAAGACGAAGAGATCTGAGAATGATAAGGTAGTAAGAAACACTTATTCTTTTGAAATAACAATATTGTTGCCTTTGTTTCTTACCTACATTATTATTCGCAGAACGAAGAGAATGTTCCCAAACCTCTTAAGCGTTCGCGTCAAGTTAAATCTCATTCAGATGAAGTGGATATTCTCGAATTTTTTTACCCAAAAACTTTGTCCCATCGCAAGATAAATCTTCTTCTTCTCCTTGCGTGAATCTCAATACCCATATTATTTCTTCATCAACCTCCAATGAAGTTATCAATACTAACATTTCTATCTCTGATAATCCCGACATTTTGGAAACTGCGATAGATGAATCTATGATAATTGGAAATAAATCTGTGACAAATGAATCTGCGGTGAATGTAACCAATGTAAATGAAACAACAGTTAACGAGGCTGCGGCAAATGAATTCGTAGATAATGAAACTGTGGTAAACAAAGCTGCAATAAAGGAGGTTGCGGTAAATGAAACTATAACTGCGACCAATCAAATTCCTTCTTCCACTCTTACTATTGCCAAATCCTCTTCTTCTACTTCTCTTCCTTCTTCCCAAGAAATAGCAACAGGGGTTGAAGCTGCTTTTCAAGTATTATCTGAAGTTTTGAACGATGCTATGAAATCTTCTTCAGATCCTGCGAGACAGGATATTTATATGATTCTAAGCAAGCATCTTGGGTCTTGCGGTTCTTCATCTTCGTTAACTGCTTTAGAAGATGAGGTTGAAATTTTGAAGAAGAATCTTCAAGCCAAAACTTTGGAGTGTGAATTTCTCGATCATAAGCTTCATAATTCTGAATTAGACTGTGAAATTCTTCGCAGCAGAAATGATGATCTAAAAGGTATAACTTTCTTGTCTTTACTTTTTCCTCTATAAATCCTTGCTTTTTATGTACTCAATTTTCCCTTATTTATTTGTTGATGTATATTTAGCTTCAAAACATAACCAATTAATGAAGATATTTGAGTGGGAAACAATCGCTGAGGAAGCCCGCACTGGGAAAGAATCTTGGAAGAATCAATTTGATAATTTGAATATTCTTCATACATATTCACTTGACGAGATAAATAACCTTAAGAATGAGAACAACCAACTAACTCATGAACGCGATCAACTAATTCATGAACGGGATCGTCTAAATAACGAAGCCTCCCAACTTTTATATTCACTGAATCAAATTAATTTGAGGGTGGAATCTTTATCGGATGAAAACAGAGTTTTATCTCAAGAGAAACGTAGTTTTGTAGATACAACAAAGGCTTATTCGCAGCAACTAGACAATCTTCAAAAATTGTGTAAGGACCAAGAGCAGTCCCTTCGCATACTGAAAGATGAACTTAAAAAGAAAACTGAATCATCTGCCGCTGAACAAGAGAAGCTTATTAAAGGCAGATTATCTCTAAGTGTAAAAGTCAACAATCTCAAATATGATTATTCTCGACTGAAGGAAGAAAATGTTTATCTTCGCAATTATGAAAAAAACATAAAATCACGTTTAAAAGGTAAGATTGGGGATAGTTTTGATGATGCCATGGACCGATGGAAGAGTTGCTTATTTACTATAATTCACACTTTATCTTCTCAAAAGGAAGGTAGTCATTTTGACTGCCTCATCTATTAATTACTTCATTGTATTTTCTCATCTTATTTTTCGCAAAAGTTCTCTCTAACATGAAATTTTTTTTTCGCAGAATCTGAGAAGAATCTTCAAGCTTCAATTTCGGATCTATCTATGAGATTATCCAAACTTCGCAAAAAGAACACCGCGCTTTCCAACTCGCATAACAGGGCATTGAGAATATTTGACTGTCTTGAATATTTTAAAGATATAGAGATCATAAATCGGGAAAAGAATTGCCTCCGCAAAGCTCATTTAGGCGCTGAGGTTTTCATAAATAATGTTCTACTCTCTCATTATCTACCTCCTATAAAGATCAAACCTTTAGAGATAGATGATAATGAAGTTCCCCACCCTATAGATGAAGATCTGAATTATTCAAGTAATGAAGAAGATTTTTCTGAAGACGAACAAAATCCACCTGAGAATGAAGGAAACCCTCTTAATGAAACAGAAGAACAAGATCCTCCTCATGAAGAACAAAATCCTCCTCATGAAACAATCACTGGTGATGGAGAAACTCATACTGAAAAAGATGATAATGGTGAAGATAATAGTGGTGAACAAGAATGATGAAATTAGAGAAAAATATTCTTTAAATTATCATGTATTCCTGCGAGATGTTTATGATTCTGCGAATCATTGTAATTTCCGAATTTTTCTTCTTCCTGCACTTTTTGCAAAACATTGAAGTTCTTTGTAACTCAATCACCTGCTCTAATTTATATATTTTTATTAATTCTGAATCCAATCTTCATAAACTTGATTATCTTCCTTCTTTTTTATGATTTTGATTCTTCTCAAGGGAGATAATGAAATGTTATTTTATAATCCCCATATTCGCCCCTCATAATCTTCCTTGTGAAGTATTTTATTTGTTACCCTTGTAAGAAATCCCATGCTTGCCTTTTGTTACCAATTTGTAGTATTATCGCAAATATTTCTGCGAAAAATTTGTTATATTCTTCGCAGATATAACTTTTATTGTGGTCTTATTTCGCCTTCCTAGTTAAAGGTCTTATTATGCCACTTTTATGCGACAAGATCGCAGGACATTCTTACCTTTATACGTAATAATCCGTTGATCTTGCCTTATCATTATTTTATTTTCTGCGACAATATGATAAATCTAAGCCATCTTGTGAGAGATTAATTCTCTCTTTGCTTTTTAAGATTTATGACATTGTTGTCTTTGCGATGAAATCGCATGACATTGTTGTCTTTGCGATGAAATCGCATGACATATTTGCGATTTATATCCTCTTATTATTGATTTTATTTATCTCATCTTTTGATCTTATCGCAAAAACCCATTGACCTCATCTTAACATTTCTCTTTAGGCTTTTTGGCCAGTCATGCGGCAATATGACGGGCCTAAATATTCTTGCGAATATAAAGTCCCATGATATTGCTGTCTCTGTCACGCGACAATATGACGGGCCTAAACATTCTTGCGAATATAAAGTCCCATGACATTGCCGTATTTTTTGATATACAGCTACCTAATGGAGGGTATCGCCCTTATCTCTCCCCCCGGTTGCCCCTTCAAGGATTATACATCGGCCATACAAGACTAGCACTTTCCCATCCGGTTCTGCCAACAACCAGTTGTTTTCGCAGCCTTGTCCTTTATGCCTTATATGGCTTATAGTTTCAAGACTGCACCCTAAGTGGGGTTTTCTTCGGGCCGAACACATCGTAAGCCAAGACTTGCCATGGATGGCCAGGGTAGGTTCATCCATCCCGGGCACCCACAGATCAACCGTGTACCTCGGCGCCTTGATCATACATTGCATTCCTTAGGAGAAACTCTCGGGCGCCCAACCAGGGTATAACCTTGTATAATTGGGAATCCAAGTTATCTCTCCTGGATGGATTTTCTATAAAACTACCCTGTCCATTCTTGGAAAGTCGTGGCTATGATGTACTCGTTCTGAAGAAAACCCCACTTAGGGTGCAGTCTCGTAACTATAAGCCATATAGGCATAAAGGATAAGAGGCTGCGAAAATAACTGGTTGTTGCTAGGACTGGATGGGAGGATCTAGTCTTGTATGGCAGAAGTACGTCTCCTTGAAGGGGCAACCAGGGGGAAGATAAGGGCGGAACCCTCCATTAGGGAGCTGATAAGTGTCTTAAGACGGCAATGTCATGGGGCTTTATGTTCGCAAGAACATTTAGGACTGTCATATTGTCGCGTGATAAATATTCTAAAGAGGCAACAAGCCATGAGAAAAAGTTAAGATGAGATCAATGGGTTTTTACATGAAAGTGTAAAGACGTCATGCGATTTCATCGCAAGACGGCAATGTCATGAGACTTTATTCTCGTAAGGGAACTTAGACTCGTCATATTGTCGCAGAATAATGAAAGAATAAAGTTAAGGCAAGATCAATGGGTTGTTACATGCAAATGTAAGAACGTCCTGCGATTTTGTCGGAGAAACAAAAATATTGGCGAAATAAGACCTTTAATTAGGAAGGCATAATAAGACCAATAAAATAATTGTACCAATTAACTAATTTATTTTGCAAGAAAAATTTGAACATTACAAGGAAGATAATGAGGGGCAAATATGGGAATTCTTAAACAATATTTCATCATCTTCCTTGCGAATATTCAAAGTAATAAGATTTTAACTGAGTTTTAAAGTAGATGTCAAGGTTACATAGAAGCATATTGCTTGCGAAAGAAATAAATAAAAGATAGCACAGACAAGACTTAAATTCAAGGATTAGTTTCGCCAGCTTCATTATCTTTGCCGGTATTGTCTTCTTCAAAAGTTTTATTCTTCTCGACCTGAGATTATCCTTCATTCAATTTTCACCAGTAATCGCCTCATCACCAGTAGTTGTTTCTTTAGGAGGATTTTCTTCTTATGATGAGTCTTCATGATAAATATCTTCTTCACCACTGGGATAGGTTAAATCCTCATCAATAGGAATGGAAATTTCATCGTCGTTTACTTCCATAGGATTGACTTTTGTAGGAGGCAGAGAATGTGATATCAGAATATTGTTCACAAGAACTTCAGCGCTAAGATGAGCCTTGCGAAGAAAAGCTTTATCGCGATTCCTAATTTCCATATTCTTGAAGTATTCAAGATAGTCATATTTTCTTTCTGCTCGATCGCTAACATCAACAAAGTGATTAGTGATCGCTTTATTTTCTTTGCGAGTTTTAGCCAATTTCCCAGTTAGATCAGAAATGGTAGACTGAAGACTTTTTTTAGACTCTGCGAGAGAAACAAATAAACAAGAAATATATTAGACAAAGGTTTTGCGAGAAATATAGAAGAGAAATGTAGTGGAAGAATTAACAATTACGTCAGTCAAAATAACTACCTTCCTTCTGCGAAGTTATGTTTTGAATTAGTCTAAAGACACAATTTTCCCATTGATTCATGGCGTCATCAAATTTATCCCCAACTATACCTTTCAAGCGAGATTTTATATTTTCTTCTTTAGAAAGGAGATAAGTATTTTCTTTTGTTAATGAGGAACAAGATTCTTCAGTTGAGAACATCGCTCTTTGAGTTTGCTGGATTTTATACTTAGAGCTATTCTACCTTGGATAAGTTTATCTTTTTCTGCGGCAGATGATTCGGTTATTTCCTTAAGTTCCGCTTTTAGTAAGCGAAGGGATTGTTCTTGATTATCACATACTTTCTGAAGAATACGCAATTGTTGCGAGGAGATCGCCATCATACTAGAAAAACTATGTTTTTCCCGAGATAAAGACTCATTTTCATCTGATAAATATTCCATCACCAAGTTAGCTTGAGTTAAATAATATGAAAGGCGAATGATTTCGCTACGTAGAAAATCTTGCCCTTGAACTAATTGGTTATTCTCATTAGTAAGGTTATCTATTTGATCAATTGAGTATGTGTGAAGAATATCTAATCTATTAAATTGATCCATCCAAGACTCTTTCTCAACGCGGGTTTCTTCAGCAGCAGATTCACATTGAAACATCTTCATTAATCGATTTCGATTTGAAGCTAAATATGCAAACCAAATTTATAGAAGGAAATTGAGCATATAAAACATAAAGTTTTTTCTAAAAATAAAGAAACAGTGGCAGGAAAATCTTACCTTCCAGCTCATCATTTTTACTGCGAAGATTCTCGCATTCCAATAAAGAGTTGCGAAGTTTTTGATCAAGAATTTCACATTCCGAAGTTTTAACCTGAGGACTTCTCTTCAGAGCATCAATTTCACCTTCTAAGGATGCTTGCGAAGCAGATTGGCAAAAACCAAAATATTTACTTATCACACAAACATCCTGTTTAGCAGGATCAGTAGAAGACTTCCTAGCGTCATCTAAAATCTCAGACATCACTTGGAAAGCAACATCTACTCCAATTGATATTTCTTTAGGAGAAGGATGAGATGTAGAAGAAGAAGTTTCAATAGTGACGAGTTGAAAATTAAAATCACTCGCAACAGGCGGGACAAAAACAGATTTTATTGGATAAGAAGCTACAATAGAAGCTTCATTTACCACAGTCTCAGAAACCTTATTTATTAGAGGATTAGTGATAATGGGGATATTGGTATTGATATTTTCACAAGGAATGGATGAAGGTTCAATTTGCAAAGGTATAGAAGAAGGACTCGCAGTTGTGAATCCGGGAAAGTGAATGTCAACATTAATAGCTTTAACATGGCGAGACTGCTTGGGAGGTTTAACAATATTTTCATCGCCCTGCGAATAATAACTTTGATAAGAAACAGAGGAAACAATATTGTTATTCAGAAAACAAATGTTTCTTATTACCTTATCATCCGCAGTGTAGTACCAGAATATCGCTACGACACTATTTCTGCGATATTAACAACATTTCTGCGAGCGTTACTGACGATTCTTCAACAACGCTTCACGAGCGTTAAAGAATAATTAAAAGAAATTGACGATGGAAGAAGTAAAAGAAGAATGTGTTGATCCTGCGATGGCCATCACTCTTGCGATAGGGAATATTGTAACAATCGCGATAAGATTGCAAAGTAGATCCGAATTAAAGGGAAATCTTAGCTGTCTTCCACTATATGTTTTCCTATATAAAGAGCACGATAGATCCAGAAAAGGATGATGCATTTTTGAGAGCTGAGAGAACTTTGAGGAGAGAGAAACTCCAAAAAAAAAGTTGTACTTCTGAGTTTTAATATTTCTTGTAAATCTTCCTGAAAGTGAATTTAATAAAAGTGTTGTTGTTCTTCCACAATTATGACTTAATTTTCATAGATTCTTGACAAGGGTGTAGTGTAGGAAATCCTGCAACTACATTTTGGCATCCAGAAACAGGGAGAATCAATCTAAGAAATATCAAATTGCAACTTGAAGATTTGAAAAAATTGTTAGAATTGGAGAAATGGCTAGAAGGGGAAGAAATACATCAGAACCACCAACAACTGTGAGAAGGAGAAAAATACTTGCAGATGAAGGAACGGGTGAATTAGAAGAATCTTTAAGAATAAGATCAGGAAGAAATAGAACAAGAAATGAAGTAGAAAATTCAAATCAACAGCCGAATCAATAAGCACAATCGCAAAATAGGGATGTGGATTATGATAGAGTGAGTGTACACACTTGGAGGTCAGATTAAATGGAAGAAGCAGAAAATTGACAATTAAGAAATGGGGAAGGAGGAGAAAGAAATCAAAGAATGGCTGGAGAATTAGTTCACGTGGGACGTGAAAATGGGACAGTAGACGATCTGAGGCAAAGAACACAGGAAGAAAGGAGATTAGAGGCGGAGGAACGTGCGAATTTAACAAGACAAAATCATGAACTAAGAATGGAGAATTTGAGGTTACAAAGAAGGAGGTCAAGAAGTACTGTAAGATCAAATTCAAGATCATTCAGGGAAGAACCAAGGCGAGATTCCCCAATGAGAAATGTTAGAGAAGAAGTGCAAAATTTAAATGGAAAGCAACGTCATAGAGAAGAAGAGAAAATTGGCGATTATTATAATCTGCGTGACAATAGAAATCAAGAGGGAAGAAACAACCAAATTGAAGAAGAGAATTCAGAGGAAGGTAGGAGAATATTGCATGGACGAGAGAATCAAAGGAATCAAAGAATAATTGAAGAATAAATTGAAAGATACTATACTGAGCAATCACGCCTGGCTTGCGAGAGAGAAAGATTAAGAGCAGAAGTAGAGGAGAAAGAATTTCGAGAGGCAGTACGACAAAATAACCATGAAAATCGAGAAAGAAGACGTGCACAAAATCGCTATAATGATAATATTCAAGAGGAGTATGATAGGATACAAAGGAGAATAGAGAGACAGCGAAGAGAAATGAGGAGAAATGAAGAAATTCGGAGAGAAGAAGATAGGCAATTGCGATTTCAAGAGGATGGTGAAAGAGAAAATCGCAGAGAAAGACAAGATGATGATGAAGAAGGAGATACGCAAAATCTCGCAAGACAAGAAAGACAAGAACGAAGAAGAAGAGAAGTTGCATTAAAAAGGCCTATGGAACAAAATTCAGCTGAGAATGAGCAAATTTTGAGAGAATTAGCAGAAATGCGAGGAATGATAAGCAATAGAAGAGAAGGAGGTAGAAGGCAACTTGATGAAGCTATTGAAGAAGCTACGAGAACTCCATTTACTCAAGAAGTACAGTTGAGAGGAATACCTCCAAAATGCAATTTACCATCATTAACCAGCATTTTTGATGGGACTACTTGTGCCGTTCAACACGTTAAAGCTTATGTTATATGTATGCTACAGTGGGAGAACCATGATGATGTGTTATGAAAGTATTTTGCATCTAGCTTAACTGGAGAGGCGTTGAAATGGTTTGAGGGATTACCAAAAAATACTATAACTTCTTTTGATCATTTACAAGCTACATTCTTAGGAGCGTACATCAGCAACAATTCATCGCGACCAGGTATTGAAGATGTGTTTGGGATAAAACAAAGAGTTGGCGAGAGTCTAAAGAACTTAACTATAAGATGGAAATCAATGTGCAGCGAAATGGCTGGAAGAGTGGATGAAAGATATCTGATCTTATCCTTCATTAATGCAATGTTCGCGACTAATTTACTGTACATTCAGATTTTCAGAATCAAAAATACAATCACCATGACAGAATTGCGAGAACTGCAGGAAGAATACATTGCTTTGGAGGAGAAACAAAATGAGATGGAATCATACCCAATCGTGAACACCATCTCGCTGGCGGCAAGTGGAAGTTTCTCCCTAAAATGATAAATAATGTAGCGAGCACCTCGCAATCACAACAAGAGAAGGTAGTCATTGATAATCAACAAAAATTAGTAGCGATGGGCAGTCGAGATCAGGAAGAATATGAAAGGGAGAAGAATTATTATAATCGCGGTGGTAATAATAAGATTCAAAGACTCGATCAACCTCAAGAAACTTATGGTGGACAAAGGCAGAATAATTTTAAAGGACAAGGTAATCAGAGGATAATCTGGGAAGAAATTAAGATGCCTGCTCTCAATACTAGCATAGAAAAGATTTGGGAAGCTATCATTTTAATGGAAAATATACCCTCTCCGTGGAACATGGGAAAAGAACCCCATCCAAACAATCAAAGTCAAGAATTCTGTCTTTATCATCATTTTCATGGTCACACAGTAAACGATTGTAGGAATGTGAAGAGAATAATCTTGAGGATGATTGATCAGGGAAAGTTAAATCATTTTCTAGTAGGACATCCACAATCTCAGCAATTACCGCCAGCACCAGAAACTCGCAGAGTGAATGCTGTAAAAGGAGTAGAAACATTCGTAATAGAAGTTGGAGCCAAAGCAAAAAAATTGTTTTGTAATTCTATTGTACATTCATGCAGAACTATAGAGGACTTTCATGACAATATCTTAAGCAGGGTCTTCGCAAAAGACACAGATGGAAGAGAGATATTGAATATCGCGAGATCCTCTCCATTAGAGGAGTGGCAGAAGCAAACTCTATCTTTCACTGCGCAAGATGTACCTGAGGTTGGCGAGAAACATGATAATCCATTGGTCGTATGATTAGAGATTAATCCAAAACAGATGCAAGAAGAAGATGAGGAGAATGATAGTAAAGTTGAAGATTCTTGGGCCATCAACAGAGTCTTAATAGATACAGGGAGTTCTGTTGATATCTTATTTTATCATACCTTTAAAACCATGGGAGGAAGAGACGAAGATCTAATTCCATCAACATACAAAATCTATGGTTTTAATGGCACAGCTAACAAACCAAAGGGGGAAATTGAAATGCAGATACCGTTAAAAGGAATATCTTCAAAAATCTTATTATGTGTTGTGGACATCGAATCACCTTACAATGCCTTGATAGGACGACCCTGGTTACATGGGATATTGGGTGTAGCATCTACTTATCACCAGTGTATCAAATTTCCTCATCCAAAAGGTGTCGGAGTTATTAAAGGAGATTGGGGAGAAAGTAAGAAATGTTATGAAATTGATATGAAGTCTTGTGAAGAAAGAGCTGAAAAGAATGGCAATTGGAAGTGCAAAATTAAGCAACGACATAAATGTGAAAGGTTAATGATTTATGCAATAGAACGAAAAGAAGATGTGAAAGCTGATGACGAGCGTCTCGCAGAAAAAGAAACAACAACAAAACGTAGCAGAAAAGCAGAATCAGAAAATAGTAAGTAAAGAGGTAAAATGATGAACTTCAGAGAATTCTGCGAATAATTTGTTTGAAAAATATGTAATTGAACAAGATATTATGCTTGAAAGAATCGCAAAATTTTACCAAAATGATCAAAGTAATGAAATTCTATCAGAGTTACAATACTCGCGAGAAACGCGAATAAAATTTCGCAGAGACATAAGAATGGGACGAACTTTTATGGCGTGCACCCTAGTTCGCGAATAAAATTTCGCAAGAGGCAAATGTAAGACCTAATATCACGTCATAAAAGGGGTATCTCTGGACATGACTCAGCGATAAGGTTATACCGCTGCTGGAACCTGAGTTATGCAGACAATGGGGTTAAAGAAAACCTATCCGGGAGAGAGATCTTGGATTTCCAACTATATATGGTTATACCCTGGTTGGACGAATGAGAATCTCTTCCAAGAAGTGCAAAGTATGACCAAGGCGCCGAGGTACACGGTTGAGCCAAGGGTGCCCGAAGCGTATGAAACTCTCTTGCCATCCTTGGTAAGTCTTGGCTACAATGCACTTGGCCTGAAGAAAACCCCACTTAGGGTGAAGTCTTGTAACTATAAGCCATATAGGCATAAAGGATAAGAGGATGCGAAAACAACTGGTTTTTGACAGATCCGGATGGGAGGAGCTAGTCTTGTATGGCCGATGTGCCCTCCTTGAAGGGGAAACCAGGGGGAAGATAAGGGCGGCACCCTCCATTAGGGAGCTGATAAGTGTCATAAGATGGCAATGTCATGGGGATTTATGATCGCAAGAACATTTAGGCATGTCATATTGTCGCGTAACGTAAATAATGCAGAGGCAACAAGCCACGAGAAAAATGTTAAGATGATATCAATGGGTTTTTACATAAAAGTGTAAAGACGTCCTGCGATTTCATCGCATGACGATAATGTCACGAGTCTCTGATCTTGCGAGAGAACTTAGACTTGTCATATTATCGCAATATTATCAAAGAAGAAAGTTAAGGCAAGATCAATGGGTCAATACATGCAAGTGTAAAGACGTCCTGCGATTTTGTCGCAAAAAGAAGAAGCGTGGCAAAATAAGACCTTTAATTAGGAAGGCACAATAAGACCACAAGATTACTGCGATAATACTCGTAGATGTTATAAGAATTGCGATTTCACGCAATTATTATTTTACGGTAAGATCGTCAATATTAAGGTAAAATTTTGATTTTTATTTAATCTTTAATCAATTTTTATATTTTGCAGATAAATAATAGAGGCAAGTATGGGAATGCATGAGAACGATGAAATTATTATTCATCTATCATATAAAAATTGCATAGATACAAGCACGCAGATAATTAAAAGAATAATAGTTATATTAATTGATTAACTTGCAGAAAAAGAACTGTTTTCTGATTCTTACAGGTAGAAACAAAAGAGGCAAAAGAAATTTACAAATTAACGACAATATTACAGAAAAAGGAGAAAGAAAAAGAAGAACTAGTCAGATCTATCGCGATCCTCCCTATCAGACTTCTCTTCATCGCCAGATTCTTCCCCTTTATCATTATCATCACTATTTTATTCTCCACCAGATTTTTCACCCTCATCATCATTATCATTCTCATCCTCGTCAGAATTTTCAGCCTCACTATCAGAGATGTCGGGTACTTATTTCGCAAGATCAGGGTATACAGAAGGAGAAATTCCATGGTCATCGCAGACCAATTTAATAGAATCATTAAGAACGACAATGAGAGATCTATTGAAGTTCGCGGTGGTGATGCCAAATTTCTTCTTCAGTTGCGAATATTTGTAATTGCGAGCAGCAAGATTATTCGCGAGCTGATCCTTCTCTTGCCCAAGCTCCTTGATTCTTTCAAGATAACCTTTTCAACTTCTACAAGAATATAACAACAAGTTAGAAATTTTATAAAAGAGAATAATGAAAACAAGAAATTAGCGAGAAGAAGATTAGCTAATAACCTTCTCTGTTAGAAATCATATCTCTAATTAGAGTTGCCTGTTCGACTTGAAGGCTAACATTTACACCTAAATCATTCCTGGCATTGTCAAGAACCTTCGCAGCCCAAGCAAACTCGTCATCGCTATTAATAAGGAGACGAGATCGAATTTGAGTCTCCCTCACAAGAAGATCTTCATTCTTGCGGATAAGTCTATCTCTAACCATTTGAACTTCAAGGAGAGTTTTATGAAAATCTGCTAAGGTTTCAGATCCCTTTTTTATGGCGAGATCCTTCTCATCAATAAGATCGCTATTCTTCTGCCTTAATTTATCTATTTCTTTCTTTGAATCAAAATAAAGGCGCCTAAATTTGTCAGTCAAGCCTAAATTGAATCTATGTTCAAGTTTTAAGAGAGTAAACTGGGATCTAAGTTCATCTATGGAGAGGAGTTAATCTTATCATCTCGAGAAGTTACTCAAGGAATTATTAAGACTAGCGAGAAGAGTATGATCATCTACAGGTTCAGGGAAAGTTTGAAAGATTATAGCCTCGTCAGTAAGACCATAAACATCTGCAAGTTAAAAGTGATTGCTTGAATAAGCTGCGATAGAATAAAAGGAATTAAGAAAGAAGGGAAATCAGTCATACCATAAAGTTGTTGGTTAGATTTATCGAGATTAGCGATCTTTTGCTTATCTACAGTAGCTTCCGCCTCCATCTGTTTATTCTTCTTGCGAAGTTCAATAACTTCAGACTCTAGTTTTTCTTTATCTTGTCCAACTTTAACAGCTTTCTCTTCAGCGTAGAAGCATCTTTTGTCTAAATCAGAAGCAACAGCGAAAGAAGCTCTTCCAACCTGCGAAGAAGAAAAACAAATTAAAATATAGCGATGAAGAAAAATAAACAAACTAAGGAAGTGAAAACATACCAAAGCACCAAGAGAATTCAAGAGACTGGGAGTCAGTGATCTTGAGATTCCTTGGAGAGATTCATTATCTACTAAGATAAGAGCATCGCAAACTTTAGCGAGAGCTTGAGATGTATTTTCAATGACTTCATCCTCGCCATTAGAGGTCATGCTATGGGAAATATTGCTAAAAATTCTGGACAGATGAGTCATTGAGGAATCAGAAGAAGAAGAATTTCTTATTGAAGGAAATCCACCAGCATTAAAATCCTCGTCAAAACCAGCACTTGGATTCTCTGGAATTGTTTGAGGAGTTGAAGAAGAAGAAGGTTGATTTTTGCATCTCTTTAGTGGAAGCTCGCTAGATTCATCATTATGAGGGGAAGAAGACCTTCCCCTAGAAGAAGTAGTAGGCTTCTCCTTTATAGATTTCCCAGATGGTTCCTTTGGAGATTTCTCCTTGATTTGTAGAGGAGGCAGTGGTTCTAATTCTTCGATTTCCTGTGAGCACAGATGAAGATAAGAAATAGAGGCAACAATATATTGTTAAAAACTTATAAAGAAGTATTTCTTACTTCATCTGTGAAAGACATCAAAGCCAGGCGAATGCTGGGTTTCCTAAGAGTTTGATAGCTGAGTTTCATTCTATCAATCTGAGAAAATCAAAAAAGTTAGCGAGAATATAAAGAATACAATAAATAATAATATCATGAAAAGTTGAGAGAATATACTTCTTTAGATTTTTCAGGCCAGTTGAAGACCTAGGGTTGATACTCTGCGAGACTCGTAGGAAGTTCGCGAGAACCATATATATAAGGACCTTCAAGACTTAATGGGAAGATGAACCACTTATCGTCGTTAGAATGACGAGGACCTTGGTTAGTAGATGTATGAAAGTCAATATCCATCATAAGAGCATTGTCACCAGTGACCTTATCTTTCTTCAAACGAACACCCCAACATGTACTATCCCTCTTCATAGGGACAATACTATAGTTTACAAAAAAGTTGTCCACAGTATAATCGCAAGAAACAATGGGGACATCTGCGAACAAAGGATTCTTTGGAGCATTTGGTAGCGAGTTCCTTTACCAGCGCCACGAGAAGCATATTCAAGTAGTAATCTGATGCAATCCCCACCCAATTGGTATATTGCTCGTGAGAATCTCTCGTCAGAAATTATTTGATAAAACAGTGGAAGCTCAGGATCGTAAAGAGGGATGGGAAGACCAGCTTCAAGTTGTCCTAGCGATACTATGACTTTCTCGCGAGAACATTGATCATCAGTGAACAGATTAAGGGAAAGTTCAGATTTAGCATCTTGATATGGAATAAAAGATAAGTTAAAACCTTTAAGTCTGAGTTTCTCGCGTATTCTATTGAAGGCCTTCAAATTTTTAGCACCAGCAGCAACCATTTTGAGTATGGGAATGAAGGAAAAGGTTGAAAAGAAGAAATAAATCACAGCGATTATAGAAGCACAATTTGCGGAAGAACAATAAAAATTGCAGAGAGAATATGGAGAGAAAGAAGAAGAAAGTAAAAGAGAAAAGAAGAGGAATGAGAAGAGTATTTATAGAAGAAGAAAATTCTCGAAAAGGATGAAGGTAATTAATGCAAAGAAAAGACGTGGATGGTCAGATTTCATCGGTTACAGAAGACGTGTCAAAAATTTATTGGTAGAAAGAAACTCGTGAAAACAGCTGGCGAAGTACATAGAAACGTGTCAGAATGGGAAAGCAAAAAAGATAAGCGATTATAGCATTCTTAGTTCTCATGATCTTCTCTTCTTCGCAGAAAAGACATGAGAAGAGGAAAAATGTAGTACCAGAATATCGCTACGACACTATTTCTGCGATATTAACAACGTTTCTGCGAGCGTTACTGATGATTATTCAACAACGCTTCACGAGCGTTACAGAATAATTAAAAGAAATTGACGATGGAAGAAGTAAAAGAAGAATGTGTTGATCCTGCGATGGCCATCACTCTTGCGATAGGGAATATTGTAACAATCGCGATAAGATTGCAAAGTAGATCCGAATTAAGGGGAAATCTTAGCTGTCTTCCACTATATGTTTTCCTATATAAAGAGCACGATAGATCCAGAAAAAGATGATGCATTTTTGAGAGCTGAGAGAACTTTGAGGAGAGATAAACTCCAGAAAGAAAGTTGTACTTCTGAGTTTTAATATTTCTTGTAAATCTTCCTGAAAGAGAATTTAATAAAAGTGTTGTTGTTCTTCCACAATTATGACTTAATTTTCATAGATTCTTGACAAGGGTGTAGTGTAGGAAATCCTGCAACTACACGCATGTCTCTTTTTCTTTTCAGCAAGTTTTTTTCGAGGATTTTTAGGGTTAGGGTTTTGAACCACAAACCGAGTGTTTGATGTATTCTCACTGAAAATAAAATACAATATGGTAATTACAGAAGAATCAAATGAAGGATAAGAGCAAATAATATAAACAGGGTTTAGATAAGAACACATACCTTGGGGATTCCATTAAAACAGTAGCAGGAGGAGTTATAGAAGAAAAGAAAGTTGCAGACAGGGAGATGAAGAAGACGAAGAAATAGAAGAAAAAGAAGGGATTTCTTCATTAGGATACCATGTTTATAGATGAAAGAATGTTGACCGGATAACAAAAGGGTAACCGGTAAAGAATGGAATATTTGACACGTGTAGACGGTTATGCTTAATTTGTGGAACCTTGTCGGGAAAAGAAGATGAAAAAACGAGTAGCTGCGGAATTTTAGTTCTCAAGATCTTTCCTTCTTCACAGAAAAGACATGAGAAGAGGCAAGATGTAGGACCAGAATATTGCCACTATATTGTTCTTGTGAAAATAAACGACATTCCTGCGAGTTATTCTGCGAGATTCTCTAACAACATAATGAAAGTGTTAAAGGATGATCTAATAAATGACGTAATGAATGATGACAACCAAAACAAGAGAAGAGCGTGATGATTCTGCGAGGATTAAAGTACTTGCGAGAGTTTATATTATAGCTATTGCGAATATCTCGCGGGCCAGATCTGAAATTAAAGGACAGCTTAGTTGTCATTCACTATGTAACTACCCTATATATAGAGGACCAATAGATTTGAGAGAGAGAGATAATTTTTGAGTGATGAGAAAGTCTTGAGGAGAGAGAAAAACTTAGAAAAGGCGGTTGTATTCTTGATTTCTTATATTTTCTGTAATTCTTTCTGAATCAAATTAATAAAAATATTATTCTTTATCTTCAAATGATGTCTTAATCTTTGTGAATTCTTACTAAGGGTGTAGTGTAGTATTTCCTGCAACTACAATAACCGCCAAATTTTATTTTTCCAGGACAAGTGGAAACAATTGGGTTGACAATGTTCGCAGTCTTGCTTTTAAATCCTAAACCATTTGTATTTCCAAAGGATTTCTGACCAAATAACATTGCTGAGATTTTGTCATAGCTTCCTGATAATATTTATAGATCATCCTTGAGAGTATTAGTCTCTTTTTTCCTTTAGAGCAATGGTTCTAGTGAGTTTATCATTAAGGCATTCTATCTAAAGATCTTTCACCTGGATTAATGATTCTAGTTTCTTCAAAGAAGCTTTTAATTGAAGATTTTCAGGAAGAACCTCTTTATTCAAGAAATCAAATAACTCTGTGTCAGACTCAACTTCTGAAGAATATTTTGAGTATGCGGATGTTTCTGCTGCATGAGCTGAGGGTTCATCACATCCATCAGACTTATTCAAAATGTTGACACATAAAAATTTTTCTTTCTTAGAATCATTAGCAGCAAAAGATGACATATGATGTTTATCACATCTACTGCTCCTTTTTACAAATTCATTGATCTTTTCTGTTATTAATGGTTTATCAAACCAATCACTATTTGAGAAACACTCATCATCCCAAGACAAGTTAGAGATTTCACTTGTCTCGGATACAACATTGAATGCAAGGGTTTGAGCAGAAATTTGATCAAAAACTTTTACCTTTCCAAGAGGAGCATTTTTGGAGAGGGTGTTAAGGTTATTTCCTCCATCGATGATACGATTCTTAGAAACATATCTATTTTCTTCAAATATAGTTTCTAAGATATCCCAGTCATCTTTAGACTTAGTGCAAAAAGCCACAAAGTGCTGAAGGTATGGGGTAATGGCATGTATGATAGCATTTAATCCGTCAGAGTTTTGCATTGCTGCAAGATATTTTTCAGGACTGTAACTACCAACATCCTTAGGTAGAGATACATCGCCTTTTGTATTAACCGGAGGATCATAGACATTAATAACACGTACCCAAGTTCTAAAATCACGTGCTTGAAGAAAAACACACACAGAAATTTTCCACCCTGGATAGTTTGAGCCATCGAAGACTGGTGGTACGTTTATTGAGATAGCACCTCTGTCCATAGAGTCAGATCGCTAAAAAACAATACTTATAAGGTCTTGAAAGTGTTTGCCTGCTCTGATACCAATTGAAAAAGCGGGGGTCTAACAACCAAACCCAATATTTCACTTAGCAATCTGTTTGGACAAACTCCAATATACTTTCTAGTAAATCAACTAGACAGTTAGACTCAATCAATATAAAAGTATATCAAAGAATTTATATCTCTATCTCTCGATTTAAATCTTACTCAAGCAAACTGCGAATCTCAATTAAATACAAGAGAGAAAACTTGGATGGTACCAAAGACCAATATCCAAGTGTCAATCAATTTAAATCAACAACCAAAAGGTTGGATATTCTAATTGATTGAACAACGCACAACCTGTATTATTTCAATTATATAACAAATATAATACGGAAAAGAAATAACACAGACACCAAAATTTTGTTAACGAGGAAACCGCAAATGCAGAAAAACCCTGGGACCTAGTCCAGATTGAACATACACTATATTAAGCCGCTATAGACACTAGCCTACTCCAAACTAACTTCGGTCTGGATTGTAGTTGAACCCCAATCAATATCACACTGATCCAAGGTACAGTTGCGCTCCTTTCGTCTCTAATCCCAACAGGATACTACATACTTGATTCCCTTAGCTAATATCACCCACAAGTAAGAGTTTCTACGACCCAAAGTCGAAGAATTTAATAAAAAAATCTGTATCACACAGAAAAGTCTATGGTAATAGATAAATCCGTCACCCACGAATATACCTACGAGTTTTGTTCCGACTTTTGATAAATCTAGGTGAACAGGAACCAATTGATAAACTGTACTTATATTCTCGAAGAACAGCCTAGTATTATCAACCACCTCACAATAGGCTTAAACGAAGCAATGAAAAAAATATTGTGGAATCACAAACGATGAGATGAAGATGTTTTTGACTACTTTTTGTCTTGCCTATCAGAGATATAAATCTCAAGCCAATTATTATATTTGTACTCGTACGATAGAAACAACAAGATCGGATCACACAACTACAAGAAAGTAGAATTAGTCTGGATTCACAATCCCAATAAAGTCTTTAAATCGTTAACCTGGTTTTAGAAGAAGAAACCAAAGGTTAAAGGAGAATCGACTCTAGATTAGCAAAACTATTATCACACAGAATGTGTGGGGATTAGGTTTCCCAGTTGCTAGAGTTCTCCCTTATATAGTCTTTCAAATCAGGGTTTGCAATCAATGTTAGCTTGGTAACAAAGCATTCAATATTCACCATTAGATGAAAACCTGATTAGATTCAAGCTAATATTTATCAACCGTTAGATCGAAAACATAACTTGTTATACACTAATGAAATGCACGTTTGTAGGCTTGTGTAACCGTACCAAAACTTGTACATTAGTTGGTTCAACAATAGTTAACCAAATGGTTAGCCAAATGATAAATTTCATATCAACCATATTATTCTTCACCATAACTTGAGTAGTCCTTCATTTTGTATGATGATTGACATGGATTTCTTGAGCTCAACTACACTTTCTATCCTAGTCCGAGACATTAGCTATAGTAGACTAGAAATAAAGACTTATAGTTTTGATCACTAACATTGACAAACATGCTTGAGATAGCAACGCATGCGAGTTCGACCGAGCAACCTTCCCAATTTATTATCCGTCTTCCATCCTTTTAGGAGAATATTTTCTTAACAAACATAAGAAAAATACTTTAAAAAAAATCTTGGGCTATTTTTAGCGCAAATCTCATTTTTCCCAAGTTAAACAATAAGGATGGGAACGTCTTTGAAGCTTGCCAGTGACGTTGTGAGCCAAACGCTCCCCCTGTTTATCACATGCTGATTTACCAAGGTTTGTTGTATAAACAGATTTAATTCCTCTTCTGACTCTGAAAGCATTGGTTTTATGAGACCCATGTTGATTATCCATATTTATCTTTTGCATATTCCTTTGCAGTCTGGAAATCCTTTTGTTGCTCCTCTTGAATCTCCAACACGTACTTTGAACATGATTTGCATTTCCACAAACGAAAAAATCAAGGATCCTTTGTCTTGTTGAAGTGCTTTCTGTTTATCACAACCACCAACTTTTATTTTTCTATGACAATTGGAAACAACTGTTTTAGAGCATTGCTCGGTCGAACTCTCATGCATTGCTATATCAAGCATGTTTGTCAATGTTAGTGATCAAAACTATAAAGTCTTGATTTCTAGTCTACTATAGCTAAGGTATCGGACTAGGATAGAAAGTGTAGTTGAGCTCAAGAACTCCATGGCAATAATCATACAAGACGAAGGACTACTCAAGGAACCAGTGGATATTCATCGACTAAAAGGTAATATGGAGACTTGAACTTATCTATCACTCAAAAGTCTATATACTCTATCTCCTATATTGAGACAAAAGTCGTTTTACTATATAGAATAAAGATATACACATGTGACTGTTGATGGTGGATTTCTATTTAAAGGCTAAAATTGTAAAAAGCCAATTTTTGTAAGCTGACGTCCTGCAAAGGATAAAGCCTTCAGGTGATGAATATTTCTCGCCATGATAATTCATTGGAGCATGTGCAACCATCCCTGAGAATTAAAACCTACCCAGAGCGGAGCATGTAGCAACCATCCTGATTTTCTGTAGGTTTGCAACATTACAATTAATGCCCTACTCAAAGCCTTGTGTTCGACATACAAACACCCGTAGGCTACCTGACGGCGGGTTATATTAGCCCCGTTGAACGCATGCAAGACTACCCATGTTAGTCTCACCTGCTGAAAACAAACTCAAAAATAGATCTCATCCATCCAACTTCGCAGGCATGGTTGGACATCCTAGATCACGCGCGGGATCGAGTAGCGCCCACGCACATGCTCACCGCCGGTCTACCTTCCTAATGGTGTAAACGGCTTCACCATAGGATCCATGGGCGTCGAGATGCGCTAGCATGAAGCTGCGGCTCACAAACCCTAAAATTAGGGTTTGCCTACAGGTTGTGACCAAGCAACTTTGGGCATGCGCGCATTAACGATTTCGAAGCACAACTGCTGGCCGACGACGCCTGTGTACTCACCATGGGACCGGCTACACGGCCATCCAATCGGCCATGGTCGGTTGCAGACTAGCCATCTCGAAATTCGTGCCCAAAGGCAGCATGCGAGGTCCCTTCTAATCTCGTCCATCCGTCATCGCATGATAGAAAGGGCGACCCATATTGTTCCGATTGACTTTCAGCTAGCGTGGACGTGTAGAGTGGTGTCCCACCTACATGAAGGGACAATCGGCCACTCCATGTACGCCTCCCAAGGCATAAAACCGTTAGGGTGAAAGAGGAAGCTCGCAAGCCTTCCAAACCCTAATCCAACGGTTATTCCTCCATCAATCTCGTCCGTCTAAGTTTGCATGCTTGGATGAATAGCCTAGGAAGGGAGTTAGGTGGAAAATAAGGTATCACCGTGATCACCATCCTCCACACTTCCCCATGGCATAACCGGCCAAGGTGGGTCCCACTCATGCGACCTCCGAACAACGCCTGAACATAGCTAGTTGAGTCACTTCAACTTGCAATCTTTTGATCAAGGTTGTGTAGGCTTCAAGTATGTTAAGCATATTTAATGCACCGCATGCATACAATATGCACCTACAAATAACTTGATTATTTTACCTAGCAACGTTTGCTACCTTATGTGGGTCCCACGACTCACTCGAGACGTTAATCACGTCACAACTGGGGGATACAAACTGGGGTATTGGTCTGGAGGTTTACAGCGTGCAACACGCCATCACAAGATCGTGTCAGGGAAACATGGGCGGTTAGCGATGATAGGAGAAGTGGGCAAGAAACCGTGTGACACTAACACACAACTTCACTTCCTCCATCACTCCACTTCCTCCACTTTCCCACAAGAGACGTGATGAAGGGTTATCGACTTGTATAAATAGGTTCTCCTCCCTATTTCCAACAACACAGAAAAAACAAAGTGTTAATACCATCGTATTCAACACCCAGAGCCTGCCTGCAACATTTTCTAGCCTGCTCAACCTTCTGTTAACAAGTAATCAAATAGCCTTCACCTTCATACTCTCAACACCTTCTTCGCTTCCCTCCCTAAGATCAACCTCACATCCTTCACCTGTGACCGAAACAAATCTGGAACGGCCGTGTCTTCGATTTTGGCCAGAATTGTATAGATTATCTCTCGAATCAAAAGTGGTCATCGTGCAGCACATTTGTTGAAGGTTTAAATTCACTTCTCATCCACACACACCCAAAATTACCTAAACCTGCAGAAGTAGTTTTCTCCTACAAACAATTGGCGACCACAGTGGGAGGTTAATCTCTCGGTTGCAAAACTCGAATCTTTAAAGTCTGATAGTTTTTATTCGACTTTGGAGGGGTAGATCTTAGATTTGATTCGATTTTAAGTTCACTCTTCACCAAATCCCAGAAATTCATCCTGAGATGTACTCCCGTTCGTTAAATCCTTCAGAAGACATGGATAATCCAAGTGTCATTGAAAATGTGACCAGGATGCTGGAAGATGTCCTGGAAAATCAAGCAGGTATTGCTAGAAGGCAGAGTTAAACCTTCCGTCTCTTGAACGACATATCGGCTCAGTTACAGGAGGGCTCTGAAAGCAGCTACCCAGGAAATATCACTAATGACGCAAGAAATTCTGAAGGTCAGGTTTTCAGAAGAACTGGCGGAACACATGGCCCCAGAGGTCCCATAGACGAACAATACCTTTCACCTGGCAATGGGAGCTCGAGACGGATCGATCAGCATGAAGAATTACGATGCTTTCCGGATAAAAAACAGAGAATCAACTGCATACGAAGCCTTGTTAGAAGATTTATACCTCAAGGATCTTGCCAAAGCTCAGAACAATGCCCAACCCGTGCTGACTCTTCATCCAGGGGAAGAAACACTGGAGGAAGGCGAAATCAATCAGAGAGCATATGAACGTAGGAGCTTGCAGCCTTCAAATCACCAGCACAACAACAATACCATCGCCAGCGCAACGTCCTCCATGTTTCAGCAGAATCACCCGACCAAGAGGGCCGCGGATGCGGTGACACGTGATAACGCCTCAATTTTGTCTCCAAAGCGTGCTTCACACCGAGACCCAAGGGAAGAGTCACGACACGCGCCGACGCAGGAAAGTTTAGACTTAAGAGGTCCACGATTCCCGTTTCCCATAAGGAAGATTGTGGAGTTGTTGGAGACATGGGTACGTGATGGAGAAGTACAACTGCCGCCTGTGTGGCATCCGCCCACCGATCAAGAGACAGCCAACCCGAGGTATTGTCATTACCATCGATTTCTCCATCACCCCACCAGCAAGTGCCACGCATTGAAACACATTGTCCACGATAAGATAAATTCAGAGAAACAACCTTTCCCCTCAAAAAATTAGCATGCGCTCTTTGGGGAGAAAGTATTCGGGAGTGTTCATTCTCATACACGGATTTCGAAAGACAAGTAAGTTCCAGCAAACATTATTGTAAGATAGTTATATATCCTACTGGGGACTTGGCGTCCTACATATATGAACAGGATACTCAATGAGCAAGCACCATACATGCTCCCCCCCCCCCACACCTTTCCCTTTCACACTGCGTTTTCAATTTCACATGACATGTATAATCACTCATAATATAAGATTCAGATTCTATTTTAGAATAATATTTTCCAAGAGTCAAACATTCATAAAAGCATGTCGTAAATAAACCAGTCCAAGATTCAATCACCCATCAATTCAAAACCTAAAACCAAACTGTGTGAAAGGAAATCCTAACAATCACTCGAAAAGCATCTAAAGAGAAAACACAAGTAGACGGCATGAATACTTCAGGGAAAGTCTTTCAGCAACACCTCATTCTTCTGAGCAAGAGCAGCTTCCATCTTCCGGAGAACATCTTATTGCAATTTCAACTCCTCGGCCAACCTACCAACCTTTTGTTTCTGACGAACGATGCATTCAGTGGAAGGCACCATACCTTGCTTCTTCTGAATCTCCTGAATTGCATAAAACCCTTTGAAGAACCAAGGAGCATTGAAGTCATACTGCGCAAACACATCCAAGTGGCACTTCCAGTCTTCCATCACATCTTCAGAAACATCACGACCAATTGCAACGCTCATCTCCTGAATAGCGGGTAAGGCCTCCTGAACGCGATTGACCAAAGCAAGACGACTCATCAACTTCATGGTGGTGGAAATATGACCATATTTCTTCCATATTTTGGTATACAACTCCTCAAACTGAGCCGGCACGCTGAACCCTCCAACCAACACATGATCAGGACATGGATTATCAATGGGAAGGTCGAACATAGCACCAGGAACGACTGTTGGCGACAACATCTCTTTAGAAGGAACCATCGCAGCTGATGTCCCTTCCAGACTCCTCGGAGTGCTGGTCCGAATTTCTGACACGGCCTCATGTACAAGCTCACTAAAATTACTGCTCTGGAAGGCATTCTCTTCAATCGAGCTTGCACCACCTTCATCGTTATCTATTACAGGATCAGTGTAGCCATACTTCTCCTCATGAGGATTAGTGTTGCCAGACTGCTCTACATGAAGGTCATTGTTATGATACTCATCAGTATGAAGATTTCCAGACTTCCCGTTGCCTCCACGCTCCTCATTGTAAACTCGAGCCAGTACAACAAAGGCATTTTCTTCACGAATCCCCTGATCACCAACAAGGATTAATAAAAGCTACTCATGAAAGTCGAAACTGGAAATCAAGCATAAAGAATTCAGAATACCTGCATATTGGAAGAGTTGAGAATTACTGGGCTACATGCTCGCTTCTTTTTCTTGGACTTAAGATTACATTCGGTGGCGTTAACCCTGCCTCGTTTTCCTAGAAGGGATTTAAATTGCCTATGACCAACCAAGACGTCATCAAGAGGTTTACCACGAAGGTCAGTTGCCATTTCACTAGCAAATAATTTAAAGAGCAGCAGTTTCCCCCTCCAAAAATCTTTGTAACCAGAAGTAGCTACCGGCTTTCTCCCGGGGGAAGGAAAAGGAAGTTTCAGCTCCGACGAGAAAACATCAACGTCAAGGCATGATGACTTAAGTTCTTCTAAAGGTGTTGCGGGACGACGAACTGGGACACCTTGATCAAAACCCATTTGGCGAGCGGCTCTATCAATATTATATGGAATGATGCTTAGCCTGTCATCACAAAAAAAAGGAACATATCCTGGTATACAGCTCCGCAGGAAAATAACTTCTTCAGGGCTCATATCTCTCCCCTCAGGCGGCAGCTCAATGATAGGGACGATGGCGGAAGGATGAACTGGCCCCCAAGGAAGAAAGTCTATGGCACTCACACTATCGAGCAAATCTACAAGCCTCACCCCTACTTTTGGACGTCTATTCTTCCAAAAGAGTATTCTTGAACCACCATACAAGCTGGGGACTGAGGTTGTAGGAATGGGAGCGTAATCCTTAAAGTGTTCCCACAAAAGCGCTTGAAGAAAGGCGACGTGCACATATGTATCCACCTTCATGCCGTTGGAAATATACATATCCTCCACTAAAGAATTAAGGTGACCATACAACGAGCCAAGGAATAACGAACCCAAGGGGAGAGTTATCTTCCTTTAATGGCGAACATGATGATCTTCCTTTTAATAGTTTTCGTTCCTGAGCCGTCATCAAGAATATCTCTAGACAACCACAAGGACAAGAATGAAGCTGCGCTAAGATCATCATTACCTTGCATGGAGGACCATTCACCTACCCACCATGTGTAGAAACATTTCGGCTTCTTGTCCAGCTGGTCATATTCGTTCAGTTTCTGAATTATAGCCTGGTGGATGGCATCTTCATCATCGTTAAACAGTTTGCAATTAAAACTTCCAGCGACAGTAAGACTCATTAATGCAGACACGCTCTCAAGAGTAATAGTCATTTCACCCCATATGCATAAAGCTGTATTTGTAGAAGGACGCCATCGAGAAGCAAAAGCAACCAAACCTGGGATGTCCTTCTTAACATGGAGAATTGCGGACGCCCTGACAACATCAAGAATTCGCGCCCTGGTCAAGTTGTCTTTAATCCTTGCGTTACCCAACATACGCCACATCCATCCTTCGTATGAGCCAAGTGGAGTCTGAAATTTTTTGAAGTCAATAGGGGAAGGTGGATATTATTTCTTCTGGAGACAAAACCTCATCACGCCTACTAAAGACGACGAGTGACCCTCATCACTTTATGTACCGGTAATAAGGCATATTTTATGATTGGGATTCTTCCTGATGTTCGGAAAAGACTTGATAATCATTTCATCATCTATATTTGGCATATCTCTGAAAGGGTCGACACCTCCCTTCACAACATTATCCTCCACGTTCATCATTTGAGCAACTGAAATAAGATTGGAAGTGTCAGCATGTTTCCAAGGAGTCGTACGGAAATAAAAGATTCTCGTGATTCCCAACTTCGCTGTTAGGCACCTAATACGGATATTACATGGGATTGGGATGGTTCAAGCGTCTTCCAAACAAATTCAGTTGAGGGAAATTTACACTACCCTGTGTTCGATTACTAACTGGGAGCAATGAGTATGGAATCTAGTGTTATGTTATGTTCCATTCTCTTCATATGGAAGTTACCTACAACATATCAAAATTTCACGACAATCGGATGAAATAGCAAGGAGGGGTGGCCAAAACATCAGAAAACACGCAACCTGAAAAAAATCTGAAAACCTCCTGGAAGTTTACTATTTCGCGGTTTTTATCCCCTAAACACGCTCAAAATTCAAAAAGCTTCTTTCCAAAAGCTTGGAAATTTTCTGGGCTTGAGGATACATATGTGTACCGTCAAAATACGAGTTTGTATGAGGATTCTACAACAATTTCGATAAACGCAAGCGCAAGAGTACCTCAAAATCACGCAGGCGGGCACTAAAGTTTGCATATGCATCCCTAAAACTAAGCCAACATGTCAACATATTTTATACAGTTGGTTATCATGTCTACAAGTTCAAGGAAGCGGTTCTATCAAGCTACAACCTGGGTTTTGACATGCAAGGATAAAGGGAACGAGCAACATGTTTATGCTTTCTTTTACTACGCAATCCTGGAAGGTGGTAAAGGAATCAATTATGGTATGTTTTGTTGCACCTACAATCCTCTCAAAGTGCAAAAGAAACTCTACCTAAATAATTAGGGTTTGCAAAAAAAAAATAAAAAATAAAAATTGCACGTACCTGATTAACAGCGCTGCCGGTGTAGTTGCGGATTATCTCACAACTACACCCTCATAAGAATCCATTAAAATGATTCCTAAATCTAATTAATTTGATATGAAACTAAGAATTAAAGTACTAAAATTATAAAGAGACACAAAGATTTTTACATGGTTCGATCATTGTGATCTACATCCATGGTTCTTCACTAGTGATTGTATATAATTACATGAATTGACAATTGAGACTCCATTAATGAATATTTGGAGCTCTAGTTTTTTAGGGAAGAAGATGATAAAGAAAATAAAATCTCTCATAAAAATTTCTCTCTCCTCCTAAAATTATCCTCCCCTACTAAAAAGATCTCTCTCTTCCTCTCATGCCTAAATGGCTATTTATATGATTTTACAAAAGATGACAGTTGTGTTGTCCCGCCATTTCGGATTTGAGAATTATCTTGCAAACCTTCGTAACTTCACTTCGCAAATATCTTGAACCTTCGCAAATATTATTGTTGCGTCATTAATTGTTTGCAAGCATAATAATGCTGCGAGATTCTGCTCCTACATCTTGCCTCTTTTTTCTTGAATATTGCTTGAAGAGCGATCTTTAAGAAAAAATCCGTTGTAGTAGTCTTTGATCTTTGTTGATGAAAGAACAAGCGAAAGAATATCAAACTCAAAAAGTATATACTTGCCTCTATTCTTTTGCGAAGTTATGAATCTTTAAGAAGTAATTAGAAGTATCATCTTGGGAAGTATGAAGTGTGCGAAGTATCTTGAAGAAGTATGAAGTATAAGAAATATAAAATATCCTTGAAGAAGTATAAGAAGTACTCAATCCTCGAAATATATAAGAAGTATGAAGTATCCTTAAGAAGTATAAGAAGTATTTAATCCTCGAAATATATAAGAAGTATGAAATATCCTTGATGAGAGTGATAAATATTGCCTCTTTTCATGTGAAATTTTTATTCCATTTTTGGTGAGGATTCTTGCTGAGAAGATAAAGAACATAAAATATTTTCTTGGGTATCCCTATTTGCCTCTGTTCTTTATCTATGAAGGAGAATTCTTGAGAAAATGTTGAATGATTAAATTGCATATCTATTCTCATCTTGCCTCTGCCTCAATTGTTAACCCTGCTAATTTCTGACTATTGATGCGAATTTCTGAGTTTTTCTGCGAATTTCTGAACTTCTGAATAGTGTTGCGAATATAGTGTTGCGAATACAATGATGTGAATAGTGTTGCGAATATAGTGTTGCGAATATACTGTTGCGAATTATGAATAGTCCTGCGAATTATGAATGTTTCTGCGAAGTTTCGCGGTATTATCCTGTAAAATTTTGTAAAATACTTGTGCGAATATAATATTTATGTAATGATTATGTTATGAAATGTGTATGCGATGCTTATGCCATGAAATTCTTATGCAATGCTTTTATGATGCGAATATGATGCTTGAATGATGCGAGTATGATGCTTGTATGATGCGAGTATGATGCTTGTATGATGCGAATACTTATCTATTGCAATGTATATTTCAAGTTTCTGTTATTTAGCTTGTTTTGCTTCATTCTTGTATCCGTCTTTGATTGCGAATGAAATTGCCTCTTTTGTTATGACTTCGCGATATATATACTCTTGTAAAAATTCTTCAATGATATTAATGAAATTTCCTTCTATTGCCTTCTTTGTTAGGACTTCATGATATATATTCTCTTCAAAATTCTTCAATGATATTGATGGAATTGTCTTCTTTGTTAGGACTTCATGATATATTCTTGTAAAAATTCTTCAATAATATTGATGGAATAAATTTCATTAATTGATGTGGTCTTATCATGCCTTCCTAAGTAAAGGTCTTATTTTGCCACCTCTTTTGTAGACAAAATCGCAGGACGTTCTTACACTTTCATGCAAAAACCCATTGATCTTGCCTTATCTTTTTTGTATAGTATTTTAGCCTCTTCAGGAAGTGTTGCGAGAATATGATAGGCCTAAATATTCTTGCGAACGTAAATCCCCATGACATTTCCGTCTTGCGATGAAATCGCAGGACGTCTTTACACTTTCATGCAAAAACCCATTGATCTCATCTTAACTTCTTTGTTATACTCTGCGAGTTCTTTTTTCTTTTCTTTCTTTCTTTCTCTCTCTCTTTTTTTTTTAGAAGGCTCGCAGAAGTTCAGCTGTTGCACAAATATGACAAGCCTTTATGCGTCTTATAGCACGTATCAGCTCCCTAATGGAGGGTGCTTCCCTTTATCTTCCCCTTGGTTGCCCCTTCAAGGAAGCGTACATCGACCATACAAGGTTAGCTCTTCCCATCCGGTTCTGCAAACAACCAATTTTTGATCGCAACCTCTTATCATTTTTGCCTATAGGGCTTATAGTTACGAGGTTGCACCCTATGGGGTATCTTTGGGCCAAGTGCATCATTTGCCAAGACTTGTCAAAAATGGCAGATGTGCTTCAAGCCCACCCGACACTTTTGACTCAACCATGTACCTCGGCGCCTTGATCGTTTTCTGCACTTCTTGGGAAAGACAGTATGCCTTAGTCGCCCAACCTAAATCATGTTACATCGCATAATATTGCGTAATGTCGCAAGATTAGGTGAGAATCCAAGGTGTCTAACCCGGATAGGTACCCCGTTATTGGGTTGTACCCCGTAAAGTTCCATGTACTCAGGTTCCTTGGTGGTGTTCCGGTGTCCCTGAGCCATGCTTATAGGTACCCCCTTAAATGATGCACTTTAGGACTTTGCCTCTTACGAAATGTTGCTTCGCGAACTAGGGTGTACGCCACAAAGGTTTGCCTGTGTAAAATTTTCTGCGGCTCTCTTTCTTTTTTGGAGGCTGATCACAGATTGCGGTCTTTTATTCGCAAATAAATTTTTGCGTCTTTCTTCAATGAAAGCTAATCGCAATTAATTTTTGGCGGTATTTTTTCGCCTTTTATAAGTAGAATCAAAATTGTTTTTATTCGTAAAAATTCGTCGTAAATTTTTCATGTACATAAAATGTAATGACCCGTCCCGCCACCGATATTGTCCCCACTTAGCCACTGCGGTTATCCGGCAGTGTGGGGTTTTTCAACGGGCATCGCTGCGGTAATCCAGCAGAAACTTCCCGGATGGTCACCCATCCCTGGATTACTCCCTCCCAAGCACGCTTAACTGCAGAGTTTTCTGCCAACTCTGGAGCCAATTGTGCTGAAAAGGCCTCGGTATAATGTAGACGTTCCTTGTCTCATATGAGAGCAAAGATTCGACATAATCCCCCAAAGATACTCCCCCACCCGAGCACAAGCGAACGACCTCTAGTTGTATCCCAACTAACACCGATATTGTTCCCACTTACCCACCGCGGTTATCCAAAGTGTGGGATTTTCAAACGACACTATCGCGGACATCCAACACGGCTTCCCGAGAGGTCACCCATCCCGTGACTACTCCCGGCCGAGCACGCTTAACTGAGAAGTTTTTCCCACAACTCAGTCAAGTGAACCCATCAGGCCTCGGTGATAGGAAAGGACAAATCATTACTTATATTCCATTCGGCCAACCACTGCCGAATATCGGGGTATTACAATACCACCACCTTAAATTGGAGTCGTCCTCGGCTCCAGAATATATTCGCAAGCCCAGATCTCCGACGTTCCCTGCCCCTCGTGAGAAGCACCTAGAACAACCCCGTCCAGCGTACCTTCCCACCCTCAGCAGGTGACCCGTCGTCGGCTCTGATACCATTTGTAATGACCCGTCCCTCCACCGATACTGTCCCCACTTAGCCACTGCGGTTATCCGCCAGTGTGGGGTTTTCAACAGGCATCGCTGCGGTAATCCAAATAGAAACTTCCAGGATGGTCAACCATCCCTGGATTACTCCCGCCCAAGCACGCTTAACTGCAGAGTTTTCTGCCAACTCTGGAGCCAATTGTGCTGAAAAGGCCTCGGTATAATGTAGACGTTCCTTGTCTCATATGAGAGCAGTATCTGACATAATCCCCCAGCATACTCCCCCAATATGTTGAATGTTTTCAAAAAATCTTTAGTATAAGAAGTATGAGAAGTATTCATATCACGTCCTTAAATCAAATTGTTCTATAGAAATATATAAATTTAAATTTCTTTATTTTTTGTAACTTTGAAGTCTTTGAAAAATTTTGAGATCTTTAAATTTTTGCGATGAATTCATTTTTGAATCTTGCGATTGTATCGCTTTTCACCAATCTAAATATCTTTGAAATGTTTTGTAATCTTAGAAATTGTAGAAATTTTGCGAGTATATCGCTTTTGGTAAATAAAATCAAAAATCTTTTGTCTTCTGTAAATAAAATATTCTAGCAAAGTGGTACTTATCTTTCATGCGATTTCTGTTGTTGTCGTCTCTTGCGAAGTAATCGTTTTGCTTACTAAATGAGAAGGAATGAGAAATGAAGTCTTGTGAAATTAACTCTTGATTTTCCTCTTGTATAATGTTGCGCCATACCAAGTGTTCTAACCATTTCTTGCGAAATGTGTCTGCGATGGTGTGCTTAGTAAAACACTTCTTTTTGTTGTTCCTGCGAATATTAGAATTTATGAGTAGCAAAGAAAGTTTCTGTAAAGTGAAGAAAATCTATGAGTAGAAAAAAAGGGAAAAAGAAAAAAGAAAAAATAAATTCTGCGAGGGGGAGATTCAATCTTGAATCTTCAAACTCATAGTCTTCCTCTTTAACCATCTGTGTTGGATTCTGTTTTCCCCTTAAATTTTTATTCTCCTTTATGGCTGGAATTGTCTCTGATTCGTTTTAATTCATCGGAATTCTACATTTATTTTTCTCATTCTTTGCCCTTTGATGATTTTTATCATCTTCTGTTTTGGTGGGATTCATGCTGCGAAGTAAACATCTTGGGAAAGAGCGTGAAACTATCCCTGCATAAGTTTGCTTATCATAATCTCAACATTAGTATACCCTTTCACATAATTCTTGAGGGAAAGTAAACATTTCTGTGAAGTACGTATTTTTGCTAAAAATGTCCGCACGGTAAACGTCATTTTTACCAGCTGTTGTCTGCTTCTGTTTGTGTTGGAAAAGCATTTACTCTCATTTTAATATCCTTTGTACCCTTATTATTCTTTATGTCCAAGCATCCATATTTCTGTACTCCACTAAGCCACGTTTTGTCTCCACCATAAAAAGACTTCAACTGACACCGCACTCAAGTCCTGTACCTTCTTTGTATAATTGGGAATGAAATCAAGTTTCCATTTTTCGTGGATCCCACATGCATAAATGTAACTTCATGTTACATGGCTACTGCACCAACTCCTTTAACTGCGTCTGCATTAAGTCTTGATCTCAGTGAGCAGCACAAACAAGAAATGATGGATAATTAGCTACTTCCTCTCTTATCGTTAATTCCAATGAACCGAAGGTGTTAGTTATGATCTCTTTGGACCGTGGTATAGAAGTCCTGTGCTTCTTTTCCCTTCTTTTGTCGCAGATTCTAATAAATTCTAATATTCGCAGATTGTTGTAAACTTCCCAGAATGTGTCATTTACTGTTGATCCTGCCTCTGATATGTTTTCTTTCTTCGCAAGAATGGTTGGCAGCATGAAATTGATGAATCCGTACTAACTTATCACCACTATAATTGATTTTGTAAACTAATCCCATTTCTTAGAAGAAACCTATCCTACCTGTTCGCAGAAACTTATCATACTTCTTCGCAAAAAACTTTGCTACCGTGTACTACATCTTCATCTTGTTTTTCTCGTTCTTCGCAACTGATGGTTTTTCGCATGCAAACATTGTAGTACCAGAATATATCCACAACGATATTCTCGTGATAAGAACGACATTTCCACGAGAATGTTGAATACTCCCACTACAAGAATGACATCTTTCACGAGAGCGTCGTGAGAATTCTCCAACGAAATTTGGTGAGCAACATGAGAAAGCATCAAGATAGTTGAAAATTGAAGAAGCATGATAAAAGAATGTTGTTTCACGAGGATTACGAAAGATGGAGAAAATAAACAATGTAATTGCCACGATGAGATCGCAGAATAGATCCGAAAGAAGGGGAAAGCTTAGATGTCTTCCATTATGTAATTTCCTATATAAGGAGATTAGGTAAGTCCAGAGGAGGATGATGTATTTTTTAGAGTTGAGAAAATCTTGAGGAGAGAGAAACTCCAGAAAAGAAAGTTGTAATTCTGAGTTTGAATATTTTCCGTAAACATTTCTGAGATCTAAATAATAAAAGTGTCGTTTAATTCTTTAATCTTCAACTAGTTTCACTTAGATTTTTATAGGATCTTATTAGGGGTGTAGTGTGGGAAATCCTGCTACTACATTTTGGCGCCGACTAAGGGAAACGTTGAATTAGCAAAATCGAAGAAAAGGTAAAAAAGAAGACAAGAATTATTCAAGATCAAGGAAACTTTGAAGAAGATTGGTGAAATATTCAGAAGAAAAATGATTAGAATTAAAGAAAATTGTAGGAAATTGAAGTATGAATTAGTGTCAAGAGAAATGATCGATAAATTTCATGAAAATATTAAGGGGAGGATACATAAACGTGATTTTGAAGGGAGAAAAATTATGATGGTAGAGAAAACGTCATTATTAAAGAATTGGGAAAAGCAGGAAATTACATTTACAACAACAGAAGTTTTAGAAGAAAATCTAAATCATACATATCCTTTGGTGATTACGGTACCCATGATACCAATAAGGAAGGAAAAGTCAATAAAATCTGTAGAAAAATGGGCTATAAATAGAACTCTAGTTGACACAGGAAGTTCTGTGGATATAATGTTCTATCATGCTTTTAAGAAAATGGGGTATAAGGATGAAGAAATGTCTATTTCATCATATCATATTCATGGTTTCGGAAAATCTATAACAAAACCAAGAGGAGAAATAATAGTACGATTACCACTTGGAGAAATTGAAACACAGGTAACACTATGCGTGGTAGATATGGAATCACCATACAACATGATATTTGGAAGACCGTGGATACACGCAATTAAAGCTGTAGCGTCAACCTTACATCAACGCATCAAATTCCCTATGCCTAGCGGAATTGGGGAAATTAAAGGATATACAGATCTTGCGAAGACATGCTATCAAATTGAAGTAAAAAATTGTGAAGAACGTCCTAAGCAGCGAAAAGCTCGCAGAAAATTGATGAGAGAAACAAGAAAATAAGAAGAATTTAAAATTTACATGATAAGAGCAAAAGAGGGAAAAGGGATACCCAATGAATTTTCGCGAGAAGGAGATGAACGTGGGAGAATCATAAAAACACCAGCACCAGAAGCCAGTTACACTGCAGCTGAACCAACAAAAGAAGTAAATGTTGGGAGTGAAGAAGAACCTAAAATACTGAAAATTGGGACTAGAATGGAGATAGACGAGGAAGAAAGAACTATAAATCTTTTTCGAGAATACAAAGACATTTTCGGGTGGAACATGGATGAAATGCCAGGGATAGATCCATCGGTAGCATGTCATAAATTAGAAATCAACAAAAATGTAAGGTCGTTCAAGCAAAGAATAAGAAAAATCGCAACAACATACCATTCTCAGATAGAAGAAGAGTTACAGAAGATGCTTGATGCAGGAATAATAAGGCAAGCAAAGTATCTAGAGTGGATTGCAAATATGGTGGTGGTCCCAAAGAAGAATAAAGGAATAAGAATT
Source organism: Papaver bracteatum (assembly GCA_023529315.1). Lineage (NCBI taxonomy): Eukaryota > Viridiplantae > Streptophyta > Magnoliopsida > Ranunculales > Papaveraceae > Papaver > Papaver bracteatum. The sequence continues at coordinate 162,528 of JAJJWX010002617.1, forward strand.
TGCATAGATTTTACCGATTTAAATAAAGCTTGTCCTAAAGATAGTTTTCCACTACCAGATATTCCTCAAATGGTTGATTCAGCAGCGGGAAATGCAAGGATATCTTCGTTAGATGGATATAAAGGATACAACCAAATCCCTCTCGCTGAAGAAGATCAAGAACATACTGCATTTTTTGCTCCAAGAGGGTTATATTGTTATACAAAAATGCCCTTTGGATTACGAAATGCTGGTGCAACATACCAAAGAATGGTGGAGAAGGTATTTGCAAAGTGGATCCACAAAACACTGGAGGTATATGTAGATGATTTGTTAATCAAGAGCAAGGAAGCTGAAGATCATGTACAATACTTGAAGGAGATTTTTGAACAAATGCGGAAATTTAATATCAAAGTAAATCCTGACAAGTGTACTTTTGGAGTGACTTCAGGAAAGTTTCTGGGGTATATTGTATCAAAGGAAGGAATACAAGTTGATCCAGAAAAAGTGCAAGCGATTCGCGATATGCCCACACCAGCTACAGTAAAAGATGTGCAAAAATTGAATGGGCTGTTAGCCTCGTTAGGAAGATTCATCTCGCGATCCTCTGATAAATGCAAGCATTTTTTCGATATACTCAAAAAGGGAACAAAATTCAGATGGACAGATAAATGTGAGAAGGCCTTTCAGGGAATAAAAGAGCATTTAATGGATATAACCATTTTACAGAAAGCTGAACCAGGAGAAGAGTTATTAATTTATCTCGCGACAACGGCATATGCGCTAAGTGCGGTATTGCTGCGAGTAGATGCTGGGATAGAGAAACCAATTTACTATATTAGTAAAATATTCAATTCAGCAGAGAAAAATTATTCAAATATTGAGAAATTAATCCTGGCATTGGTACATGCAACTTTCAAGCTTCACATTTACTTTCAAGCACATAAGGTCAAGGTGTTAACAAAAGTGCCAATTGAATCGGTAATGAAGAATTCAAAAAGATCAGGAAGAGTAGAAAGATGGAATGCACAAGTAGGACATTTCGATATCAAATATGAAATTCTATCTTCGCCAAAATCCCAAGTCATCGCAAATTTCTTAGCTGAATTTCCTTTGGAAAATGACAAAGTCATGGAAGAAATGATGGAGGAAAAGAAGAACATGGAGATCCAAAAGAATTATTGACAGAACCCAATAGATGGGAGATATTAGTGGATGGATCATCTAATGGAGAAGGAAATGGGATTGGAGTTGTTTTTATTTCACCAGAAGGAGAAAAAACAGCTTTCTCATTTAGGTTAGAATTTACATCCACTAATAATGAGACAGAATATGAGGCTGTTATCCACGCTTTGAAATTTTCAATAGAAATGAAGTTGGAAAATGCTAGAATCACAAGCGATTCTCAATTGGTTATTCCTCAAATAACTGGAGAATATATAACAAATGAACCTTCTTTAAAGAAATACAAGAGACTCGTGGAAGAATTATCTGCGAGAATTCCAAAGATAAAATGGAGGCACATATCAAGGAAAGATAACCGGCTTGTGGAAGCTTTTGCCTTCATATCTAGCATGATGACAAACCCACTTTCGAGATGCATAAAAATTCAAACACTCTTATTACCTTCAGTAAATAAAGAAGACGAAGATGTGGATGGGAATTCCGTCGAAATTGACGAAGAAGGAGAGAAAGATGTGATGATTGTAGAAAATGGCGAAATAGAAGCAAAAGAGAGAAACAAAGATTGGCGAGCGGAACTTCTTGGTTATTTGGCAAAAGGAGAAACTCCAAGAAATAGATTAGAGGCACACAAGCTAAGAAGCAGGGCAACTAATTATGAGTTAAGAGACGGAGTGTTATATCACAGATCTTTTAATGGACCATCGCTAAGATGTTTGACAAGGGAGGAAGGTGAAAAGGTGTTAAAAATGATGCACAGTGGAGATGCTGGTAATCATAGCGGAGGTAGATCTTTGGCATATAGAACGAAGATGCAAGGGTATTACTGGCCTTACATGCATGAAGATGCGAAACAAGATTCAAGGCGTTGTGAAGAATGTCAGCGATTTGGAAAAAAGATACATGCACCAGGAGCACCACTATCATCCTCAACAAGTGTATGGACCTTCGGAAAATGGGGATTAGATATTGTGGGACCATTTGTGCATGACTCTGGACAAAGGAGATACCTCATTGTGGCTACAGATTATTTCACAAAATGGGGAGAAGTAAAAGCGGTACAAAATATTCGTGATAAAGATATTTTCACATTCATATTCGAGAATATCATCTGCAGATTCGGAATACCAGCACAGTTGATGTATGATAATGGAAAGCAGTTTGAAGGACATAACATAGAATTACTACTCAATGCATTTAAGATAAAGTGTGGAAAATTTACTCCTTTATACCCACAAGCAAATGGTCAAACTGAGGCAACTAATAAAACGATCGCAGATATTATGAAAAAGAAATTAGAAGGGTATCACAAATCATGGTGTGAGCAAGTACATAATGCAATATGGGCTTACAACACAACTAGAAGAGAGGCTACTGGAATGTCACCTTTTTGTTAAACATATGGGGTTGAAGATGTATTACCAACAGAAGTTGCTATTCCTACAACAAAAAGAGAAGCATGGGAAAGGAATTTAAGTGCTGGTATGATTTTACATAAACTAGATGAATTGGAAGAAAAAAGGGAGAAGACTCTACAGCATATGGAAAACTACCAGCGAAGGTTAGCTCGCGAATACAACAAACGTGTCAATAAACGAGAATTCCAAATTGGTGATTTAGTTCTGCGAGAGACACCGAGATATCAGCGAGAGAATGGTGGAAAATTGGCGAAAAAATGGGACGGACCTTACTTAATTAAAGAAATAATTGGAAATGGGGCATACAAATTAATGGATCCTGAAGGAAGAGATGTTGGCCAACGACTTGATAGACCATGGAATAGACTATTTTTGAAAAGGTATTATCAGTGACAAATACTGAAAGGTAAGAAATATTGGCATAATTAAAGGTTATTATCAGTGACTATTTTTATTTTAAAGATTACGCGAGCAATATCGCGAGAAACGCGAATGAAATTTCGCAGAGATTAAGAGAATGGGACAAACCTTTATGGCGTGCAACTTAGTTCGCGAGTACAATTTTCGTAAGAGGCAAATGTAAGACCTACAAGCACGTTATAAAGGGGTATATCTTTATATGATTCGGGATAAGGTTATACCGCTCACTGGAACCTCGAGTCATACAGATGTAGGGGTTAAAGAAAACCTATCCGGGAGAGAGATCTTGGATTTCTAGCTTTATAAGGTTATACCCTGGTTGGACGACTGAGAGTCTCTTCCAAGAAGTGCAGAGTATGATCAAGGCACCAAGGTACACGGTTTAGCCAAGGATGCCCGGGACGGACGAACCTACCCTGGACATCTTTGGTAAGTCTTGGATACAATGCACTTGGCCTGAAGAAAACCCCACCTAGGGTGCAGTCTTGTAACTATAAGCCATATAGGCATAAAGGACAAGAGGCTACGAAAACAACTGGTTGTTGGTAAATCTGGATGGGAGGATCTAGTCTTGTATGGCCGATGTGCCCTCCTTGAAGGGGAAGCCAGGGGGAAGATAAGGGCGGCACCCTCCATTAGGGAGCTGATAAGTGTCTTAAGACGGAAATGTCATGGGGCTCTAAGATCGCAAGATCATTTAGGCCTGTCATATTTTCGCGTAAATTATACAGAGGCAAAAAGCCATAAGAGAAAAAAGTTAAGATGAGGTCAAGGGGTTTTTACATGCAAATGTGAAGATGTCCTGCGATTTCATCGCAAGACGGCAATGTCACGAGGCTTTGTTTTCGAGAGAAAGCTTAGGCTTGTCATATTGTCGCAATACAATAAAGAAATATAGATAAGGCAAGATCAATGGGTCAATACATGAAAGTGTAGAGACGTCCTGCGATTTTGTCGCAAAAAGAGAAAATTGGCGAAATAAGACCTTTAATTAGAAAGGCAAAATAAGACCAATAGAATAATCTCAAAAATTAATTCTTCTTTGTTAAGCATGCAGGGAAGATTTCTTTATCACAAGAAACAAGTTGAATTCAACAAGTCTCAAGAAATTTAATGAGGAGGCAAGCAAGGGAATAAATATGTAGGATTTCATTAAGTTTCTTGAGAATATTATAGTTCAAAAAAGGTTATATCATTTGAGAGAAAGAAGAAGAAAAAAGAAATTAAAAATAGAACTCAAGCTTCAAGCGGTAGTCTCGCCAGATTTAGAATTTTCGGATTGTTATCATCACCAGTATTTCTTTCATCGCGAACATCATCGCTTGAGTTCTTTTTGTTACGATCTTCTCCTTCTTTTAGAGGGTTTTCTTCTTTTCCTTGATCATCTTCTTCTTTAGCGTCTTCTTCAACATCTCCTTCATAAGACGGATATTCTAAATCTTTATCCATAGGAAGAGGGACTTCATCATCGTTAACTTTCAAAGGTAGAACGGATACAGAAAAAATAGAGTTGGAGATCAAAATTTCGTTCTCGAGAACTTCAGCACTAAGATGAACTTGGCGAAGGAAACCTTTGCCACGATTTCTGATCTCTATATTCTTGAAATACTCAAGATAATCAAGTCTTCTTTCTGCTTTATCACGAGTTTCTAAAAGGTTGAGAAGAAGAGTCTTGTTTTCTTTACGAATACCGTCTAGCTCCTTAGTAAGATTGGTGATAGTAGAATGAAGGCTTTTTTCAGATTCTGCGAGCAACAAAATAATGAAAGGTTATAGAAATAAATATATCGTGAGAATATCAACAAGTGAAATATAACATAAATTGTGACAAGGGAAATCAAAAAGTGAGGCAGTCATAATTGACTACCTTCTTTTTGCGAAGTTAAGTTTTGGATTAATGAAAACAGGAAGTTCTCCCATTGGTTCTTTTGACAATGAGGAATGAGACTCCTTTAGTTGGGAATATTCATCTCGAAGCTTGCTGGCATTCAAACTAAGATTTAGTCTACCCTTGATAAGTTTGTCTATTTCAGCGGAAGATGATTCAGTTACTTCGTCAAGTTTATTTTTAAGAGAGCGGAGAGACTGCTTTTGGTCATCACATATCCCTTGAAGATTGTTTACTTTCTGCGAGGAGATCGCCAACAAGCTTGATAATTTGTGTTTCTCTTGAGATAAAGTTCTATTCTTGTCTGACAAAGATTCTATAGACAAATTAGTCTTGGATAACGAATATGAGAGGCGGGTAACCTCGTTGTTTAGAAAATTGTGATTTTGCAATAATTGATTATTCTAATTTGTGAGATTTCTTATTTGATCAATGAATACGTATAAAGATTATCTAATCTACTATGCTTGTCCATCCAAGAATCTCTTTCAATGCGAGATTCATCAGCTATGGTTTCAGATTTAAGTTTTTCGATGAAACGATTTCGGTTGGAAACTAATATATAAACCAAGAATTTAAAGGGAGGATTAAGTACGAAGAATATGGAAATAAAATAAAAAGATAAAAGGACAGAGGAAAAAAGAAGCTTACTTTTTAGCTCATCAATCTTTCTAGCGAGATTCTCGCGATCCAGGAACAGAGTTATTGAGCTTGTGGTTTAAAGTTTCACATTCAGAAGTCTTATCTTGAAGACTTTTTCTCAAAGCAGCATTTTCATTCTCTAGATAAGATCGTGAAACAGAATTGTCTGAGCCAAAATATTTGAGCAGAGTTTCGCAAACTCCTCTTTGGAGAGAATCAGTATAAGAATCTCTAGCATTATTTAGAATGTTAGATAAAATTTTGAAAGCAACATCAATTCCTGCGATGGTCTCATTTGATGAAGGAATGGATGTAGAAGGTGAAATAGAGGAAGTGAGGACAAGTTGATGATTTAAGTCATTAGCAATGGTTGTATTATCAGAAGGAGGAGTTTTCGGGAAAGTAACATTTGGAGGAAGTAAAGGGCTAGAGGGAGTTTCAGTTATGATGGGTTCAGCAATTTGAATTGAAGAAGGACCAGTAGAGGCAGTGGTAGTGAAAGCGAGCTTCTCGCCAGAAGGAGGAGGAAGATCATATTGCACAGGTGTAGGTGAAGCTTTCGCAGATATTAAAGGAGGAATGACGAAATTACTTCCAAAGGTCTTATTTAATTGGCGAGATCTTTTAGGAGGATTAGCATTACCCTCGTCATTCTTCAAACAATAATCTAGATAAGAAACAGAGGCAACAATATTATTATTATTAAGAAATAGAATGTGTTTCTTACTACCTTATTGCTCGCAGAATTTTCTTTCCTTTTTCCAGTCAGCCTCTTATGAATAATAGGTTTTTGAGTCGAGGATTGGGAAATAGATCTAGCTCCCGCTGAAGAGTACATAATATGGGGTTATAAAGAATTAAGTAAGAGAAGATCGAAGAATATAAATAAAAAGTTTGATCTAAGAAAATACCATGATCAAAAATATACCTCGAGGACTCCATTAATACAGTAGTAGAAGAATGAGAAGGAGAAGAAGTTGCAGAACAAAAAGCAAAGAAACTAAGTAAAGAAGAAAGAGAGTTAAGAGAAGAAAACTAGAAATGAAATTCGACTCTTCCTTTTATAAGCAAAGAAGGGAGTAAATTATGTGAGACGTGTCAATACAAAAGGACATATTTACAACACGTGTTAACAAGGAAAGCTGAATTAGCGGAATATTTCCGAAGAAAAAAAAAAGTTCAGATATTCTTGCGGATAAGGATTCTCATGATCGTTTCTTCTTCGCAGAAAAGACATGAGAAGAGGCAAGATGTAGTACCAGAATATCGCCACAATGATATTCTCGTGATAAGAACGACATTTCCACGAGAAGGTTGAATACTCCCACTACAAGAATGACATCTTTCACGAGAGCGTCGTGAGAATTCTCCAACGAAATTTGGTGAGCAACATGAGAAAGCATCAAGATAGTTGAAAATTGAAGAAGCATGATAAAAGAATGTTGTTTCACGAGGATTACGAAAGATGGAGAAAATAAACAATGTAACTGCCACTATGAGATCGCAGAATAGATCCGAAAGAAGGGGAAAGCTTAGCTGTCTTCCATTATGTAATTTCCTATATAAGGAGATCAGGTAAGTCCAGAGGAGGATGATGTATTTTTTAGAGTTGAGAAAATCTTGAGGAGAGAGAAACTCCGAAAAAGAAAGTTGTAATTCTGAGTTTGAATATTTTCTGTAAACATTTCTGAGATCTAAATAATAAAAGTGTCGTTTAATTCTTTAATCTTCAACTAGTTTCACTTAGATTTTTATAGTATCTTAATAGGGGTGTAGTGTGGGAAATCCTGCTACTACAAACATAACACTATTTCTTCAATACCTTCTTGAACTAAGGTGCTGTGTATTTTATTTTTTTTGCTGGCGAGTAGGAATTAGTCTTTACTGAGTTTTGGTGTTGTACTTCCTTCGTTAATTTAAGTTGTTGTGCATTTTCCTCTTCGAAGCAAATATCCTAGCAAACTGTTGCTCTTTTCTCCGCCCCTGGCATCACCCTCTTATTTGTCAAGTATACTCCACTGTTGGTGGATTTGATCTTTGAGCATCATTTTGTATATATCCTTATGAGCAACTTCCACCATCATGTTCACCAATGAATGGATTTGGGTACTCATCTCTAGTTACAGTATAAAGATACTCTATCACCTCCTTTTTTCCATCTCTATCACTTGAATTTTCCAATACGAGTGGCACAATTTGCAGTTCACAATTGGACCATATTTGTGTCAAGTTGGGATTTTCCTCTACTAGAGACTTAACCATTTTTATTCCTCTGTGTTGTTCGCAATTTTTGTTGATCATTCGCAGAAATGTTGAATATTCATATTGACTCGTTGGACTTCAACGGGTTTATTTGATTCTTCGCAGAAGTGAGTAAGTTGAACTACTGCCTCCTAGCAGATCAATAACCTACATATTCTTGGCTCATCGCAGAAGCTCATTTTACTTCTTCGCAGGACAATCATGGAATAACTCCAAAGAAGTATATCCAAATGACCCATTTACATTTCTTCACGCTCATCTTTACTTCCTGTGAGTGTTCCCCTGCCTATGAATGATTACATAAGAGTAAATTAATTAATTAAACAAAATTTAATCATTGAACAAGAATTAATTAATTGTATATGGTAAAAGAGGTATCTTTGATACGAATGTTCCATGCGGGTAGAATTTCCATTTCTCATTTGCATTGCTGTGACTTTACTATTGCTGCGGTGAAATACTCTTTTTGCGATGAAATATACGTCTTTGTCGGCCATTTCTCATTTTGATAATTCACAATCTCTTCACTTTCATAATGCTAATTTACCAGGACACTGTTCATGTTGATGTTCTGTGGCTGCAATGTTCTTATATTCATTTTCTTTTTAATCATTACGTCCTTGAAAAATAGTGTCTCCATATCTTGTCTGCAAAATTCATTAACTGTGAAATTCGCTGGAACCACACAACATTTAGGAGAGATTTCGCTTGATTTCACTCCAGTAGTAATGCTTCTCTTTTCCTTCATCTCCCATGGATGATACTTTGTTGTCTAAAATCTTAAAATTCTTTCTGAAACTTCAATTTTTTCCCCTGAATCCTTATAATTCTTCTTCTTCAGTAATTTATTTCTTTGAATCCTCTTCAATCTAGCAAATATCATCCCTGTTTCTAGCGCCAATTATGTAGTTGCGGATTATCTCACAACTACACCCTCATTAGAATCCATTAAAATGATTCCTAAATCTAATTAATTTGATATGAAACTAAGAATTAAAGTACTAAAATTATAAAGAGACACAAAGATTTTTACATGGTTCGATCATTGTGATCTACATCCATGGTTCTTCACTAGTGATTGTATATAATTACATGAATTGATAATTGAGACTCCATTAATGAATATTTGGAGCTCTAGTTTTTTAGGGAAGAAGATGATAAAGAAAATAAAATCTCTCCTAAAAATTTCTCTCTCCTCCTAAAATTATCCTCCCCTACTAAAAAGATCTCTCTCTTCCTCTCATGCCTAAATGGTTATTTATATGATTTTACAAAAGATGACAGTTGTGTTGTCCCGCCATTTCGGATTTGAGAATTATCTTGCGAACCTTCGTAACTTCACTTCGCAAATATCTTGAACCTTCGAAAATATTATTGTTGCGTCATTAATTGTTTGCAAGCATAATAATGATGCGAGATTCTTCTCCTACAGCCGGCAACAAATCCGGCAGCAACTCCGGCATCAACGGCGATGGCGGCAGCACGAGCAGAGAGCTGGACGTTCACAAAAAAAAAGAGAAATCGTGAAACAAAAAAGGGTTCTCCCTTTTATAGGAAAAAATTTGAAGAATTATAATTAGAAAAGGATTCCTTTTTTCTTCCAAAAACCAAGAAGGCAAACCGGCCCACCCAAGGTTTCATGCCTGCGACGGTGCGTTCACATGGACAATCACTAGCGGCTGCCTTCCAAGGTTAGTTACCTTTATTTCTTTTACGTATATTTGTCACCATCTCATGCCTACCCTGCAACAGTGTAATCATTACATGCTAGGCATGGGACTTAATGTTGATGGTGGATTTCTATTTAAAGGATAAAATTATAAAAAGCCAATTTTTGTAAGCTGACGTCTTGCAAAGGATAAAGCATTCAGGTGATGAATATTTCTCGCCATGATAATTCATTGGAGCATGTGAATCCATCCCTGAGAATTAAAACCTACCCAAAGCGGAGCATGTAGCAACCATCCCGATTTTCTGTAGGTTTGCAGCATTACAATTAATGCCCTACTCAAAGCCTTGTGTTCGACATACAAACACCCGTAGGCTACCTGACAGCGGGTTATATTAGCCCCGTTGAACGCATGCAAGACTACCCATGTTAGTCTCACCTGCTGAAAACAAACTCAAAAATAGATCTCATCCGTCCAACTTCGCAGGCATGGTTGGACGGCCTAGATCACGCGCGGGATCGAGTAGCGCACACGCACATGCTCACCGCCGGTCTACCTTACTAATGGTGCAAACGGCTTCACCATAGGAGCCATGGGCATCGAGATGCGCTAGCATGAAGCTGTGGCTCACAAACCCTAAAATTAGGGTTTGCCTACAGGTTGTGACCAAGCAACTTTGGGCATGCGCGCATTAACGATTTCGAAGCAAAACTGCTGGACGACGATTCCTGTGTACTCACCATGGGACCGGATACACGGCAATCCAATCGGCCACGGTCGGTTGCAGACCAGCCATCTCGAAATTCGTGCCCAAAGGCAGCATGTGAGGTCCCTTCTAATCTCGGCCATCCATCATCGCAGGCTAGAACGGGCGACCCAGATTGTTCCGATTGACTTTCAGCTAGCGTGGACGTGTAGAGTGGCATCCCACCTACATGCAGGGACAATCGTCCACTCCATGCACGCCTCCCAAGGCATAAAACCGTTAGGGTGAAAGAGGAAGCTCGCAAGCCTTCCAAACCCTAATCCAACGGTTATTCCTCCATCAATCTCGTCCGTATAAGTTCGCATGATTGGATGAATAACCTAGGAAGGGAGTTAGGTGGAAAATAAGGTATCACCATGATCACCATCCTCCACACTTCCCCATGGCATAACCGGCCAAGGTGGGTCCCGCTCATGCGACCTCCGAACAACGCCTGAACATATCTAGTTGAGTCACTTCAACTTGCAATCTTTTCATCAAGGTTGTGTAGGCTTCAAGTATGTTAAGCATATTTAATGCACCGCATGCATATAATATGCGCCTACAAATAACTTTATTATTTTACCTAGCACCATTTGCTACCTTATGTGGGTCCCATGACTCACTTGAGACGTTAATCACGTCACAACTGGGGGATACAAACTGGGGTATTGGTATGGCGGTTTACAGCGTGCAACACGCCATCACAAGATCGTGTCAGGGAAACATGGGCGGTTAGCGATGATAGGAGAAGTGGGCAAGCAACCGTGTGACACTAACAGACAACTCCACTTCCTCCATCACTCCACTTTCCCACGAGAGACGTGATGAAGGCTTAGTGACTTGTATAAATATGTTCTCCTCCCTATTTCCAACAACACATAAAAAACCAAGTGTTAATACCATCGTATTCAACACGCAGAGCCTGCCTGCAACATTTGCTAGCCTGCTCAACCTTCTGTTAACAAGTCATCAAATAGCCTTCACCTTCATACTCTCAACACCTTCATCGCTTCCCTCCCTAAGATCAACCTCACATCCTTCACCTGTGACCGAAACAAATCTGGAACGGTCGTGTCTTCGATTTAGGCCAGAATTGTATAGATTATCTCTCGAATCAAAAGTGCTCATCGTGCAGCACATTTGTTGAAGGTTTAAATTCACTTTTCGTCCACACACACCCAAAATTACCTAAACCTGCAGAAGTAGTTTTCTCCCACAAACAGTGACATTTCGAGCTGAGTATATCTCGCTAATCTATTTCTCGAAATGTGTGTTGATAAAGCTTTCGCTTTAGCCAAGTTCATCTTTGCCTAGTGAATAAAGTCATGTTATGTTTCAATCACTTTGGAAATTTCTCTGACGAAAACTAGTTTGTGAATAACAACTATATGATGTCCTCTGAGAATGTTTCAATGATTAAAATTAGAGTTTAGACAATATAACCACTGGGGGATATAAACATTGTTGTGGTAACACATATATATATAAGTCCTTAGCACTTGAACAGAAGTTTACGAACTTTGTTAATCAAGTGAAAACCGAAACTTGAGCAGTCAACCCAGTCCGCGAACATGCGTAGTTATCGAACCCGAGAATTTATGCTGGAGTTTGTGAACTCCAACCGGTTACTTAAGTCCGCGAACTTGAGTGGTTATGTCTAAAAACGATATTCGTGAACTTATCTAAATTATCTAAAGAATGCTATTGCAAACCGTGGCTTTATAGTTCATGAATCGATTAGAGTGAATCATATCGTTTTTTCTTCAATTGTATCTTGTGTAGTACATAAGATCTCATATAAATTGAACAACTCTCTAACTAGTTGATTTGAGTCATTTGGACTAGTTATGTTGAAGAAGAATATGGTTGCTATGGAAGTTATCATTTTGCTAACCATTTGGTTGACTAATATTGAACCAACTATTGTACACGTTTGGGTACGATTACACAAAACCAAAATCGTCAAGTACATGTGTGTATGGCAAGATAAGTTTTCGATCTAACAGTTGAGAGATATTAGCTTGTATCTAATCAGGTTTTCATTTAACGGTGAATATTGAATGCTTTGTTACTAAGCTAACATTGATTGCAAACCCTGATTTGAAAGACTATATAAGAAAGAACTCTAGCAACTTTGAAACCTAATCCCCACACATTCTGTGTGATACTAGTTTGCTAAGATAGAGTCGATTCTCCTTTAACCTTTGGTTTTCTTCTTTTAAAACCGGGTTAACGACTTAAAGACTTCATTGGGATTGTGAAGCCAGACTGATACTACTTTTCTTGTAGTTGTGTGATATGATCTTTCTGTTTCTATCATACGAGTACAATTGTAATAATTGGATTGAGATTTCTATATCCGATAGGCAAGATATAAAAGTAATCACAAACATCTTCGTCTCATCATTTGTGATTCCACAATATCTTTTTTCGCCGCGTCGATTAAGACTATTGTGAGGTGATTGATAAAACTGAGTTGTTCTTTGGGAATATAAGTCTGGTTTTATTGATTGGTTCCTGTTCACCTTGATTTATCAAAAGACGGAACAAAACTCATAGGTTTATTCGTGGGAGACGAATTTATCTATCTTATAGACTTTTCTGTGTGAGACAGATTTGTTTGCTAAAGTCTTCGACTTTGGGTTGTAGAAACTCTTGGTTGTGGGTGAGATCATCTAAGGGAATCAAGTATGTAGTATCCTGCTGGGATAAGAGGAGTAGGAGCATAACTGTACCTTGGATCAGTGTGAGATTGATTGGGGTTCAACTACAGTCCAGACCGAAGTTAATTTGGAGTAGGCTAGTGTCTGTAGCGGCTTAATCCAGTGTATGTTTAATCTGGAATAGGTCTCGGGGTTTTTCTGCATTTGCGGTTTCCTCGTTAACAAAATTCTGGTGTCTGTGTTATTTCTTTTCCGCATTATATTTTTATATAATTGAAATAATACAGGTTGTGCGTTGTTCAATCGATTAGAATATCCGACCTTATTGGTTGTTCATTTAAATCGATTGACACTTGGATATTGGTCTTTGGTACCATCCAAGTTATCTCTCTTTGATTAGATTCACGAATCATATTTGCTTGATGTAGTTACAGGAATCCTACACTACACCCTTGTTAAGATTTTACAATATTCAACTCATAATTGAAGATTAAAAACGATAATTATCATTTAAATATCATAAATGTTTACAGAAATCCAGATTACAACTATTCTCTCGAAGTTTCTCTGTCCTTAAGAATTTTTCAACTCTCAAAAATACATCATTCCTCTCTGAATCTATTGGACCCCTTTATATAGGAAATTACATAGTGGATGACAGCTAAGTTTTCCTTTTATTTCGGATTTACTCTGCGATCTTATCGCGATTGTTATAATGTTCATTATCGCAAGCTTTGTAACCATCGCAAGACAAACATTCTTTTCCCGTGTTTCTTCAATCGTCAGCTATTACATCATTCTTTAAGTTTATTCTGTGACACCCATAAAGCGTTGTTGAAGAACTCGCGATTAGGATCACAGAAATGTCATTAATTTCGCAGACGCACCGTTGTAACGATATTATGGTCCTACATCTTGCCTCTTCTCATGTCTTCTTCATAAAACAACAACTGACATTATTAAAGAGATAGTTGGAACTGGGGCATACAAACTAATGGATCTTGAAGGAAGAGATGTTGGTCAACAATTAAATAGACCATGGAATAGGTTATTTCTGAAAAGATATTATCAATGATAAATTCTGTGAGGTAAGAGATGCAGGTATGGTATATGATGAAATAGGTAATTAATTTTTCTTCCTCTATTATAACTGCGATAATATCGCAAGAAAAGAGAATAAAAATTTCGCAGAGATTTATAGAATGAGATGAACCTTTATGGCGTACACCCTAGTTCGCGGGTACAATCTCGCAAGAGACAAATATAAGACCTAAAGTACGTCATATGAGGGGGTATCTCTTTACTTGACTCAGGGATAAGGTTATACCGCTTCTGGAACCTAAGTCATGCAGATGTTGGGGTTAAATAAAACCTATCCAGGAGAGATACCTTAGATTTCCAACTTTATAAGGTTATACCCTGGTTGGACGACTGAGGGTCTCTTCTAAGGAGTACAGAGTATGACCAAGGCGCCGAGGTACACGGTTGAGCCAAGGGTGCCCGGGATGGAAGAACCTACCGTGGAAATTCTTGGTAAGTCTTGGATATGATGCACTCGGCCCAAAGAAAACCCCACTTAGGGTGCAGTCTTGTAACTATAAGCCATATAGGCATAAAGGACAAGAGGCTGCGAAAACAACTGGTTGTTGGTAAATTTGGATGGTAGGAGCTAGTCTTGTATGGCCGATGTGCCCTCCTTGAAGGGGAAACCAGGGGGAAGATAAGGGCGGCACCCTCCATTAGGGATCTGATAAGTGTCTTAAGACGGCAATGTCATAGGGCTTATGCTCACAAGAGAATTTAGGCATGTCATATTGTCGCGTGATGAAAATTATACAGAGGAAACGAGCCCAAAGATAAAATGATAAGATGAGATCAATGGGTATTTACATGAAAGTGTAAAGACGTACTGCGATTTCATCGCTAGACGGTAATGTAACAAAACTTTGTTCTCACAACGGAATTTAGATTTGTCACAATGTCACAGAGAAATTGAGTAAATACAGATAAGGAAAGATCAATGGGTTTTTGCATGCAAATGTAAAGACGTCCTGCGATTTTGTCGCAGACACAAAGTTGGAAAAATAAGACCTTTAACTAGGAAGGCAAAATAAGACCAACAGAATAATTTCAAACATTAACTATTTTCTTTAAGAATGCAGGAAAGATTTATTCATCGCAGAAACAAGATTCCTTCAGATTTTTTCACAAATGTTATTCAGAATCGTAAAACGGGATTATTGGAAGAAAATATCACAGTCATATCGCAGTCTCCATCACAACAAAAACTCATTCATAATTTCGCAAGTAATATAGCAACACAGCTCGCAAAAAGAAGGTATGAGAAGTAACTAATCATTTCAAGAAAGATAATGAGGGAAAAATAGGGGAGTTAATAAACTGAATATCATTATCTTCCTTGAGAATATTCAAAATAAAAGAAGTAAAGGTTGAATTCCAAAGTTACATTTCTCGCAAGAAAAAGGAAAGGAAAGAAAACAAAAGTAAATCTCAAAGTTCAGCATTAGTCTCGCCAGATTCATTATCTTTGCCAATATTATCAGCTTCGTCAACATTCTTCTCATTGCAAGTTTCTCCTTCTTTTAGTTCTTCACCAACAATTGCTCCACCACCCGTAGTTACTTCTTTAGGATGGCTTTTTGGGTTCTCCTGAGAAGCATTTTCTTCATTATCTTCTCAAGTAGTATCTTCTTCACTACTTACATATTCTAAATCCTTGTCCATGGGAAGAGGAACTTCATCATATTCAACTTCTAAAGGAAGAACAGATACATGAGGAAGAGACTGGGAAATCAGAATGTCGTTCACAAGAACTTCAGTACTAAGATGAACCTTGCGAAGGAAACCTCGGTCACGATTTCTAATCTCAATATTCTTGAAATATTCAAGATAATCATATCTTCTCTCTGCTAGGTCGCGAGATTTAACAAGATCAGAAATGAGAATCATATTTTCTTTGCGAACTCTATCCAATTTATCAGTCAGATCAGAAATGGTAGAAATGAAGGCTTCTTTCAGATTATGCGAGAAACAAAAATGACAAGAAAATATTCAGATGAAAATCTCACGAGAAGAATAGTGGAGAAATTAAATAGAAAAATTAATAGTCAAGATAGTCGAAATGAATACCTTCCTTTTGTGAAGTTAAATTTTAAATTAATGATAAACAACAGTTCTCCCATTGATTCATGGCATCGTCAAATTTATCCCCAACTATACCCTTCAGGCGAGATTTTATCTTTTCTTCTTTGGAAATGAGATATGAGTTTTTCTTTGCGAGTAAAGAATAAGATTCTTTTAGTTGGGAATACTGGTCTTGAAGCTTGCTGGCCTTTAAACTAAGAGTTAATCTACCTTTGATAAGTTTATCCTTCACAGCGGCAGATAATTCAGTTATTTCCTTGAGCTCATTCTTAAGGGAACGAAAGGATTGTTCTTGATTATCACATACTCTCTTAAGATTATTCAATTATTGCGAGGAAATCGCCATCAAGCTTGAGAATTTATGCTTTTCTTGAGATAAAGTTCTATTTTCGTCTGACAAAGATTCCGTTGCCAAATTAGCTTTGGTTAACAAATATGAGAGGCGAGTAATCTCGTTATTTAATAAATATTGGCTTTGTGATAGTTGATTATTCTCATTAGTGAGATTATCTATTTGATCAACCGAATACGTATAGAGACTATCTAATCTATTAAACTGGTCCATCCAAGAATCTTTTTCAACACGAGCTTCTTCAGCGATGGATTCAAATTTAAGTCTCTCGATGAATCGATTCCGATTTAAAACTAAATACACAAGCCAAGAATTTAAGAAATAAATTTAAGTACAAAAAAATAGAAAAACAAAAAGACAGAGGCAGGAAAATTGTACCTTTCAGTTCATCATTTTTTCTGCGAAGATTATCGCAATCAAGCAAAGAGTTTCGAAGTTTATGATTAAGAATATCGCATTCTGAAGTTTTGTCTTGGAGGTCTCTCTTCAGAACTTCAATTTCATTTTCTAAAGACACTCGCGAGATAGTGCGATTAGAACCAAAATATTTTATTATAGTATCGCAAACAACATGTTTGAAAGGATCAGTAGAGGATTTCCTAGCATCATCTAAAATGTTAGATAAGACTCCAAAAGCAGCATCAACCTCTACTGGTATTTCTTTGGATGAGGGAAGAGGTGTAGAAGATGAAGAGGTAATGATGGAGAGTTGAAGATTTGGATCATTTGTAATAGTTGCATCATCAGATGAAGGAGTTTTTGGGAAGGTAACAGTTGATGGTAATAATGGACTAGTGGGAATTTCGTTGACAGCAATTTTGGGAGATTCATTTGTTATAAGGTCAGTGGAGAAAGAGATGTTGGTAGCGATATTCTCGCAGATGGAAGAAGGAGGATTCAATTGAGAGGGTGTGGGAATGGCTCTCGCTGATGTCAACTTTGGAATGATAATGTCAGCCTCAAGAGTTTTAGCGTGGCGAGATCTTTTGTGAGGTTTAGAGATATTCTCGTCATTCTGCGATAATAACTTAGATAAGAAACAGAGGCAACAATATTTTTATTAAGAAATAGAATGTGTTTCTTACTACCTTATTATTCGCAGAACTCATTTTCTTGTCAATTGGCCTTTTACGAACATTAGGGTTTTGAGTTGTGGATTGAGCGTTAGGAGTAATTTTACTGAAGATAAAACATAATGTGGGAATTATGAAGAATCAAAAAGAGAAGATTGGAAAACATGAATAAAATTGGTTCAAACAGATATCATAATTGAAACACATACCTTGATGACTCCATTAAAGCAATAGCAGATGAATATAAAGAAGGATAAGAGTTGCAGACGGAAAACATACGAAGAAGATAGAAAAGAAAAAGAAGAAAAATAGATCTATAACCAAACTCTACCTTTTATAGGCAAAAGGTGGTGGTGGGGGGGGGGGGATTTATTAAGTAGAAGACGTGTCGGAAAAAAGAAGAATTTATAACACATGTTGGCGGTTAAGATAAATTTACGGAGTCTTGTCGAGAAGAAAATGTGGAAAGAAAGGAAGTTGCGAGCGCTATGAAAAGTTGGAGGTTCTCATATCTTCTCCACTTTATGAAGAATACATGAGAAGATGCAAGATGTAGGACCAGAATATCGTTAAAACAGTGTGTCTGCGAAATTAATGACATTTCTGCGAGCCTAATCGCGAGTTCTTCAACAACGCTTTATGGGTGTCACAGAATAAACTTAAGAATAACGTAATAGCTGACGATTGAAGAAACACGGGAAAAGCATGTTTGTCTTGTGATGGTTACAAAGATTGTGATAATGAACATTATAACAATCGCGATAATATCGCAGAGTAAATCCGAAATAAAAAGAAAACTTAGTTGTCATCCACTATGTAATTTCCTATATAAAGGGGTCCAATAGATTTAGAGAGGGGTGATGTATTTTTGAGAGTTGAGAAAGTCTTGAGGAGAGAGAAACTTCGATAGAATAGTTGTAATCTGGATTTCTGTAAACATTTCTGAGATTTAAATGATAAGTATCGTTTTTAATCTTCAATTATGAGTTGAATATTGTAAAATATTAACAAGGGTGTAGTGTAGGATTAAAAGTTGAGAGTCATTCAAAAACAAGAAGATAATTAAACAAACCGGTAAAATAGTTG
The DNA here is from genome assembly GCA_023529315.1 of Papaver bracteatum. Lineage (NCBI taxonomy): Eukaryota > Viridiplantae > Streptophyta > Magnoliopsida > Ranunculales > Papaveraceae > Papaver > Papaver bracteatum. Next base: position 181,076 of record JAJJWX010002617.1, read on the forward strand.
AAGGAAAAATGATTAAAACGAAGGAGAGTTGTAGGAAATTGAAGTGTGATGTAATAACAAGAACAATGATTGATAAGTTCCATGAAAACATTAAGGGGAAGATACATAAACGGGATTTTGAAGGAAAGAAAATATGACGGTGGAAAAAATATCATCATTAAAGGATTGGTAAAAATAGGAAATCACGTTTACAGCGGCAGAAATACCAGAAGAAAATTTAAATCACACATCTCCTTTGGTAATCACAGTATCCACTATAACAATGAGAAGAGGAAAATCAATAAAATCTGCGAAAGAGTGGGCGCAGGAAGCTCTGTGGATATAATATTTTATCATGCTTTTAGGAGAATGGGATACAAGGATGAAGAAATAACTTGTTCAACATATCATATTCATGGCTTTGGAAAATCTTTAACAAAACCTAAAGGAGAAATAGAGGTACGAATTCCGCTGGGAGAAATTGAAACACAAGTAACATTATGTGTGGTAGACGTAGAATCACTGTACAATATGATATTGGGAAGACCATGGATACACGCAATCAAGGCTGTAGCATCAACATTGCATCAATGCATCAAATTTCCTATGCCCAGTGGAATTGGAGAAATTAGAGGAGATACAGATCTTGCGAAGATGTTCTATCAAATTGAAGTAAGAAATTACGAAGAACGTCCAAAGCTGCGAAGAGCTCGCAAAAAAGTGGTTAGAGAAGCAAAGAAAGAAGAAGAATTTAAAGTTTATATGGTAAGAGAAAAAGAAGGAAAAGGAATACCCAGCGAAACCTCGCGGGAAGGAGATGAACCTGCGAGAACAATAAAGACACCAACACCAATGGGAGAACATGAGGCCAGTTACATCGCAGCAGAACCGACCAAGGAAGTAAATGTTGGAAGTGAAGAAGAACCTAAGTTGCTGAAAATTGGAACTAGAATGGATGCAGATGAAGAAGAAATAACTATAAATCTTCTGCGAGAGTATAAGGACATCTTCGCATGGAACATGGATGAAATGCCAGGCATAGATCCATTAGTAGCGTGTCATAAACTAGAAATTAATAAAGATGCAAGACCTTTTAAACAAAGAATAAGAAAGATCGCAACAACATATCATTCCCAAATAGAAGAAGAGTTATAGAAAATGCTTGATGCAGGAATTATAAGGCAAGCAAAATATACAGAATGGATTGCAAATATGGTGGTGGTCTCAAAGAAGAACAAGGGAATAAGAATTTGCATAGACTTTACTGATTTAAACACAGCTTGTCCTAAAGATAGTTTTCCATTACCAGATATTCCGCAAAGGGTCGAGTCAGCAGCGGGAAATGCAAGAATATCGTCTTTGGATGGATATAAAGGGTATAATCAAATCCCTCTCGCTGAAGAAGATCAAGAACACACTGCATTTTTTTGCTCCAAGAGGGTTATACTGCTATACAAAGATGCCCTTTGGCTTGCGAAATGCTGGTGCAACATATCAAAGAATGGTGGAAAAGGTGTTTGTGAGGTGGATACACAAAAAATTAGAGGTGTATGTGGATGATATGTTGATTAAAAGTAAAGAACCTAAAGACCATGTGCATGATTTGAAAGAGATTTTCGACCAAATGCGACATTTTTACATCAAAGTGAATCCTAATAAGTGTACTTTTGGAGTAACTTCAGGAAAAAATTTGGGTTATATTGTGTCAAAAGAAGGAATACAAGTTGATCCAGAAAAAGTACAGGCAATTCGCGACATGCCAACACCAGCAACAGTAAAAGATG